>JAHZNB010002213.1:0-10368 GCA_027744295.1 Callyntrura guangdongensis | reverse complement strand
ACTTCCTTTACATGTATTTTTCTATATTCTTCCTCGGTTTTTATTTTAACATGGGAAGGCCTATTCTTCCTCGTTATTGAGTTGGGAGTTGAGTTGTACTTTCCTTTCCATATATTTTTTCTGTATTCTTCCTCAATTTTTATTTAACATGGGAAGGTTGCCAGTTGCCCATAGCTTATCACCTACCTACCTCGTGTACAATAACACTATACATTCTAATGGGGCAGGCATAATAGTAAATTCAGCTTACTTAAAATTCTGCGGTAGCGGTAATTAGTCAAAAAACTTTGCGGTAGAAGTAGCGGTAGCGGCAGATTTTTTTAAAAAATTCGCTACCGCCGGTACTACCGCATCCAACCAAACTCTGAACGTTAATAATAAGAGGTTTAATCAATCACCAACATGGCGCCCTGTCGTTTGACCAAAACGAGGTTTGAAGTGGAAACGTGGCGGTGAAAAATTCCTGTCCAAAAGCGCTCCTTAATGAATCCACTCTATCAAGCCTACAAACTAATCGCTTCCATGACAAACTGCTACTCCACGTTAAACCACAAATTAAATTATATATTATGAGATAATCAAATGAACGACCCTTGGGATCTTGAAATAAATGGCGCTCTCTATACCAAAAGTACACACAGACAGACTTGCACTTTATTGAAATGACCAACATTCCCTCCTTTCCCCGCTGTTACAATAGCAACCCCCACTAATGGATCTCATATGCCGTTTTTTTTTATTATATAATACAACTCTACACGTTTGTGTAACTAAGATAAAAAAAAGAACAAATATATACGCTCAAATTGGAATTGACTCCATGCTTTTTTACTTCCTCGTTTTGCTTCACTAGATTTTACGCTATTCTTGGAAATTTGTTTAAGTTTTTAAGTTAATCTGGAGATGGGGTTTAGAAAGCGAACAGGAGCAAGAACGCCATCATCAAACAGAACAGACCCATGGCTTCTGACAAAGCGAATCCCAAGATAGCGTACGAAAACAGCTGCTGCTTCAGGGAGGGGTTCCTATTCAAATTCAAACGTTCATTTCAGTTTTTAATTATTCGTCGTATTTAAATACATCCTCGTAATTAATTATACTCGTACCTGGCATAACCGATGATGAGAGATCCAAACACGGACCCGATACCAGCTCCGGAACCGGCTACTCCTACGGTGGCGGCTCCAGCACCAATGTACTTGGCAGCAGAATCGATATCCCGGCGGGCTACTGTCGTTGAGATGGGGCGCGTCTACGAAATCAATCAATCATGAATGAAACTACACAATACTTGTAAGATCAGCTGATTTTTATTAGAGTACTAATAAATTAATTTAAACCTGTTCTGAAATGCTGCTGTTAAGAACGGCAGCGGTGGGCCTGGCGCACCAGAGCATGACTGAAGGCTTGCCGGCGGTGCTGTACAGACCTGACGCGAACCTTGGGGCCAAGGTGGTAGCGGCGTAACGGAAAGAGTTCATTTTAACGGATTTTTTGAGTTTGGGCTGGATATCACTCCAAAATTTACGGCTCTCAACCGGGGTGGTGCTAGAGATAAAGACCTACAAAACAAATTGTTAACTCTACTTTACCGTTTTTATTTAAATATTAATTTTAATTATTATTTTTTTTCGGTTTTAAAATATTAACCTGAGGAATTTACGTGAGGATGATTATACACGCAAGAACACGACTGCTGGTGCGAGCACAGAAAAACACGTAAATGGAGTAAGTCGACAACTATGGATGCTCTCTCTCTACAATATTATACTCCGTGTGTCTCTGTGTATATTTTACATATGGCTGCTATAGAAATATACTATCTTCTCGCTCGTAGTAGCAATATTTTTTTTACCTGATTCTCTCTACCGGCGCATGATCTATCTCCGCAATATATTGACTTGAAGTTAGTGCAGTAGTATATTGACGACGACGAAGAAGAAGAAGAGTATATATCGTAGTGGGCAGGGTTTTCGTCTCTTCTCTCCTCTCGTGTCTGTTCGATCGACTCGTTTTATAAATCCAGTAAAGAGTTTGCTCGTTGCTATGGGTTTATTTCCCAAAATATATTCATTGTACAACGAGTTGCTAGAAGAGTTGATAGATGGCGCTAGTTGTGATTTGTGGAGTATTGTGTGTGTTTACGGGAAAGTGAAGGAAAACGAGAGACTTTGTTGGATTGTGAATTGGGAAACGTACGCGTGGTGGTTTCAGTGATCGGTAGATGGCGGGGATCGTGCAATTTCTTATATATACTGTTTATACTGAGTATCTTTCATATATATTTACTGTTTGTTGAGTTAGGTATGTGAGAAAGCGTTATAAACTTGTGATATTGAATATGAAACAGATTTTCACCACAGTTACGTTAGTTACAATAATTTCCCGAAAAATATGTTAAGAGTTATGTACTAAAAGCGCTTATGACTGAATAAATAGATTGGATTGTGGATTGGGAAACGTACGCGTGGTGGTTTCAGTGATCGGTAGATGGCGCGGATTGTGCGGTTTCATGAGTATCTTTCATATATACACCGTATTTACTGTTTGTTGAGTTAGGTATGTGAGAAAGCGTTATAAACTTACATTGAATATGCAACAGATTTTCACCACAGTTACGTTAGTTAATTTCCCGAAAAATATGTTAAGAGTTATGTACTAAAAGCGCTTATGACTGAATAAATAGATTAATTGTTCGTTATATAAATTGAATTATTTTAGCCGATTTATTTTTCAGATTCCAGATTCCGATAATTCGCTCTGAACATTTATTATTTTCCTTTTATTTTTTTTTGTAATCAAACAATAATGGTCCGTAAACAAAAAGAAAACTTAAAAGTTGGTAGTAAGAAAAAATCATTTTGTTTTTCGTTCTTTTACTCAGATGTTCACAACTTTTATCATCATCAATCTCGCAAACTAGCGCATTTTTATTTTATGATTTTGTTGTTATCGTGATGATGCTCATGGAAGGTGGTGCACTAGGTACGTAAAAGTGTGGTGATCCGTGAGAGATCAGATTGAGAGAGAGAGAGAGATAGTTTGGATGGTTTAAGCCTCTTCTGGGTATGGGCCGGCCATCAGCTTCTTCAAAAATGCTGCACAGTTTGGAAATTTTACAGTCGTTTTAATTATAATCCATTTAATTATTAAAATATTTTTTTAATTTAAAAAACTCACGCTTGTACTCGATGAACCCGTCTTCGTCCTCTGGCTCACAGCAGTCCTTCAGGATCTCCTCGGCCTCGTCCTTGTCAATATAGTTTTTTAATTTAAAAAACTCACGCTTGTACTCGATGAACCCGTCTTCGTCCTCTGGCTCACAGCAGTCCTTCAGGATCTCCTCGGCCTCGTCCTTGTCAAGACGCTCACCTACCATTACACAGATTTTAATACATTTTAGTTACCATGGCAAGTTGTTAAATACGTAATTAAAACACTGGTTTTAACAGGACAAAGTATTAGTATACGGCATAGGAATCTAGCTAGGGTTAATACTGAAAAAAAACGCTACCATAACAACGACTACTACGTACACGAACTGTTGACTGGACAATAATGTTTGAAATTATAAAAATCAACTGATGCATTACCATTGAATTTATATTACTCGTCCAGGATACTTTACACTCATCCTCTTTTTAAAACTTTCTCATGGAAACAAATAAGAAGGGTAGAAAAATAATAAATAAGCAAAGGTGGAGGGAGGGTTTAATGTATGATGAACAACCATCATGTCGCAGTTATTTTTAAATTCTCTTTTAAATTAAATAGTAAGAGTATGGTTGCCTTACTCCTCTTCCTGGTTCCACCGAGCTTCTCGACAAGCTTCTGGGTGGGGGAGAGGTTCAGTGCGCGGAGCACGTTCCCGAGGTAGAACGCGTCAACTGTGTCGCCACCCTCAAAGTCGTAGATGCTGAACGCGAACTTGGCGCCTGCATTTTAAATAATAATCATAATGTTGCCTTACTCCTCTTCTTGGTTCCACCGAGCTTCTCGACAAGCTTCTGGGTGGGGGAGAGGTTCAGGGCGCGGAGCACGTCCCCGAGGTAGAACGCGTCAACTGTGTCGCCACCCTCAAAGTCGTAGATGCTGAACGCGAACTTGGCGCCTGCATTTTAAATAATAATCATAATTTGCATAATATAACTTTCATTGTTATAGTAACGTGGAGGAGTAACAAACGAGTTTGTCCGTCGCGTATATAGTCAGCCTCATTGAAACTCAAGCAACCCCAAATATGGGCAATCTCTTCTAAAAATAGAGAGCCCGGCTAGCTAGCTCGAGAGCCAAGCGCTGCTGCTGCTGCTACTACTACTGGTTCCAATAAACGAGAATAATAATTTTTTTAGCGTTGCTACAGAANTACTGGTTCCAATAAACGAGAATAATAATTTTTTAGCGTTGCTACAGAAACTTAAGAGATTATTATCTGCCGTCGTGTTTAGGTACGGGAACTCAGGGAAGCGTGTAAAAAGCCGCGCCAGCCGTCTGTTTTACAAGCGTGTCGTCGCTAAAAGATGCCCACACCTATGATAATGATAAATGGTAATGATATTTTATTCTGGAGAAGACTGGTAGATGATACATTCACGATTATTCCGCGAGATTCAGAACACGAAATATTATCCACCTTAAATTCTTTTCATCCTTATATTTCATTCACAATGGATTTGGAAGAAAACAAATCACTGCCGTTTCTGGATACTCTTGTGCATCGCAAAGATGACGGAACTTTAGGAAAATCAATTTTTAGGAAGAAAACACATACAGGGAGATATCTGAATTTTTTCTCCTATCATCACTCGCTTCTGTTTTACAAGCGTGTCGTCGCTAAAAGATGCCCACACCCGCGTACTACACAGAGACGACCACATATTTTTTTAACGGACCGAGTCGCCAAACATTTAAAACCGTAATTACACGTTTTTTTTTAGATTGCAGAGGGGAGTACCACCACATATGTTATCATGGTGATATGAGTGACAACAGGACGACAAACCTGTCGTTTTTTACTTTTGATTTATTTAACACATCCACTCGCCAACATTTATTAACTCTAACTTACGCTCAATATCACGGGCTGACAGGTCACCCTGTTCACAAGGAAACACACAAGAAAAATATTATTTAAACAAACGGTAGTGTTGATACACAATTATTTTATATATTTTTTTGAAAAGATTTAAAAGTTTTATTCCGGAAATTATTTTGACTAGTTCACTTACCATTATTGAGAATCCGTTGAGTGCGTTTAGTTAGTAGGTATAGAAACGGTTCTTTGATGTTAATTGTTCGAGATCTCACAACACACTGACGATTTCGAACGGAGATGGAGTAAAAAATAGGAATGTTCTCGGGTTCTACACCCCGACACTCAACTCTTTTTATCCCTTCTCCAAATTTTTTTTATGTCTGGTTTGTTTTAAACAGGAAGTTATATATATCTTGTGTGTGTGGTAACAAGCAGGGAAATGGAACCATATCACCGTGTCAAGAACTATATTTCTCGCTCCGTATTGTTTTTTGGAATGCTATTGTGCTCTCTCTCTCTCTGTCGAGCTGGGTGTTTCAGAGCCCGGATTCGAGGGGGAAATATAAATAAATAAATGTCTACTCATGGGTGGAAATACTTGTGTGTGGCTATAAATAGATTTTGTCTTGAACGAGAGTCGAGAGGGAGGAGATACACCAGATCTCGGGCATTTTTTTTTATCTTTGCTTTTTTATCGCTGTTTTTGTGGGGTTGGTTGGGTGGGGGATTGTATTATCAGAGCGTCAGGCAAGTTTTCTTGGGAGCGTATCATCGACGTGTTCCATATGCGTTTCATTTGTCTTTTCCTTTTTAAATTGAGAGTTTTTTTATTTAAGAATAAAACTTTTTTTTTAGCCTTTGTGCTTGTTTATCGAGAGCTGAGTCGTGAATGTTTTACTTGGTCGGTCGTTCCGAGTTTGCTTATTTGTACTACCAGCTTGTTTATGTGCTTGTATATTTTTTTATCGCTTCTCGGGTTTGAATGTACACGCAGAATTTTGAATTTTGAATACATGAAACTGATTTATTTGTCGTTTTTTTTTGCGGGGTTTCAAGTACACGTTTTTCCTTTTCGTCGTCACTGGAGTTTCATTATGAACTTACTTCTCTGGAGTTATAAGTTATAGAGTATAAGGTAGAGTTTAATGCTTGTAACACTAGTGTTATGGGTGTTAAAATTCAAGAGTTATCGCGTTATAACTCTAGAATTTCACCGTTTTGTACATATTTAAACTTTAAAGTGCACAAATAATTTACAAATTATTACGATCGTGTTATCGCGATGTAATCATCACCATGGAATTTAGTATAATAATGAAATAAAATTTCGGGAACAAGGATTTCTGGCATCCTGCCAAAAATTTCATGCCGCGTTACACTGAAACAAATTCCAAGTAATTTTATGCCGGCGCGACGTGTTGCTGCTCCCAAACACTTTTTTATTTCACTTTTCGCCAATTATTGATTTGATAAGTAAAAATAAATACACTTGATTTTATTATATTTTTTTTGGAATTCATCGCATTATTTATTTATGTATTTTTTTTTATAAAAAACCGATATCTCCGTGAATAATCATCCAGTATAGTGATACTCGTCAAAAAAGTCATATATTTTATGCTTACACATATATACTCTCCACTAATTAAACTTAATAATCTCGACACTCATCACGTCCGCGTGTAACGGCCCCACCGTCATCAATATATATTCGTAGTAATAAAATTGTCACGGTGAGCGTACAAGCCCGACAACGATGATGATATTGTTTAAAAATTTATAATAATTTTTATAACGCTAAATAGTAAAAACACTCTAGAGATTTAACCTACCTAGCATCTATGACGACGACGTAGTATTGTAAAAGGGAAGAGAGAGATAGGTTCAGAGAGATTCAGAGAGAGAGAGAAAATGTTTGCATTATTTTTTGACGTTTCCTTTACGTATTTACATAACGATACTTTAACTTAATAAAAACGTATTTATTTAAAATACATTTATATAGCAAAAAATTTGTAGATACGCGGAATATTTTTTTTTTACACGAGGTAAAAGTTTCTCTATACAAATACGTGTGTATAATTTCTATGATACTATTTTATTTTTTATTTTTAAAAAAAGAAAAAGAGACAACACGATTCATCAGTCTTGATTCATATATTTTTCATCAACTTCATCTTCTTCTCATTTTTTTTTTGGAATTGAAAAAAAAAATGGTTTGGGTTTTGGGTGTGCGTTGAACGGGAGATTCTACATAGCAGATATATTATGTACTTATTAATTAATTAATAATAGAGGGGTTTCTTAATTATCTCGTGTACGATATGGAATGTGAACGTAAAATATAACTTTTGTGTTTTGACTTTAAACTCTAACAAGGAATACATTTACATAATAAATTAGAAAAAGTTTGTGTTTGTGGAAATTAAATAATTAATTATACAGCTTAGTATAATAAATTAATTACTCGTGTGGTTTCTTTTAAGCTGCTCTGTTTTTCATTTTTTTTTTGTTAATATGTGTGTCATTTAGTGTGTTGGGATAATTTTAAAGAAGAATGATTTTTTTAATTATATAGTTTATATTTTTAAGCTGCGTTTTGGTTTTGGGTAGTGTCGCCGCGGGTCACCGTTTTATTTATATCGTATTTTTGTAGTTTTAAACGGTTAAACACGTGGGAATTTTATAAATTTTTACGATAAATTAATTTCCCGCGTTAATTTTGCACGATATAAAACGATTGAAAACACTACAACGTGTGAACGACCCCAAATTAATTTGTGTATTTTTAAAAAAACTTCCGTTGATATGGCAGGTTCGAACTAAAAACTAAATTAATTTTAAGAAACAAACTAATTTTTGTTCTGATTATTTTTACAACCAATTGTTTTGATTTGCGTGTATACAACTCGTTCCGTTATAATTTTTTTGTCCACAACCGACGACGATATCAATAATTTTTAATACACAAGCAAAATTACAACTCGAGTTTAACCCGTGTGCTCGAACGCACAGCTCATAGTATATACTTATATAGTATATAAATACTTGTAACCTAGTAATACTCGTTGGAATTATAACAAATTTAAACTTGTTAAATTATAATTGCATTTTTAAAAAAAATTGAATTGCAAAAGAAAACGTTTCTCGGGTTACGTTTTTTTTGTTACAACAAAAATGGTGTTTTCTTTTACGGAAAATTGAACACGTGATAATTTCATGTTTTTTTAAAAATTTTATCAGGGTACTCGCTCGAGAGTTTATTTAAACGTGTGGCTTTTTTTTGTACCTACCATTAAAGAAAAAAAACATGAGAGATTACAGGTATTTATATGGAATTATATATTTTCTTTACACTTATTATATTAGTTACGTATTCGCTTCACACTTCAGTCCCGTCGTCTAGTTCTTGATCAGCTGCTGTTACAAGAGGTGGAGGAGTTACCATGGTCTCATTACTGGGTTCTGTTGGGAGAGGTTTCTTTTTCGGTTTGGGAGGCGGCACAGGTCTAAACTTTTTCTTGGCTATTTCCTCTTTCGTTTCCTCCTCTTCTTCTTGCTCTCCGTCTCCAGGGTCCTCTGGGATCGGGTCGAATTGGGGGTGCTTCAGCGTCGAGTAGTCCATGTAATCCTGGTGGTGCTGCTGTGGCGGGGGTGAACATCCCACAGCGTTCAACTGGTCGTACAGGTCTTCTTGCAGTTGTTGCAGGTTTGAGTAGTGGGGTAAGTGTGCCTGGTACGGGTCTGATGATGGGTCAGGGGGTGGGATTGCGGGGGGTTGTTGCTGCTGCTGTGGGGTTGCAGCCGCGGATGATCCTGGGGATGAGTCCACGCCACACTTGTTTAAAGAGAAATTTGAACAACCGTCCGCTGTTGAACGGGGGCCTGCAAAACACAGGACATCATTTTATCAAATTTCACGATTTTTTATAGCAAATTTGAAGATGGTGCATCACATAACTTGGTATCTATCATTGATCAAATTTTGTTGCTCAATCAATAATTAAATTAGTTTAAATTGAATAAGTTTCTACGGTAAAGTGTATGTAGTGAACGTAGTAACACGGTTCTTGGTTGTAGCACAAATTTCCCCAAATAAGAAATATTTTTGGTGCATTCGTAAATTTTCCATGACGACAAAATGATTCATTTAGAATTTACATAATTGTTAAAAACGTTAACAAATTTACTCGTTAACAAATTTACTCTGAAATATGACAAAAAATGTATGAATAAAAAATTCCGATATTTTTTCCCGAAAATGTGTACTATGAACGCCACTTGAAAATTTTGCGCAAATTTCGCACACATTATCGTATATAGATTTGTAAGTTGTAACACTATTTAAAGACGTTGTTATCAAATTTCCTCAAACTAAATCTTTCCCAAATTAAATTTATGCAACGATTTCCAAAAGAACACTTAAATATTATGATAATTTCTAAAATAATTTTTACTCACCCAAATTATCATACTTGATAACCCCACCATGCCCCTTCCCCCTGTCGCGAACACTCCTCCTCGGTAACGTGACGTACCCGTGAGGTAGTATCACAGTATCGTTATCCCGTGTGAAAGCAGGCCCCGTAGGACCTGGACCCCCAGCACTAAAACTGCCCCTTGGCTCACTGCAAACAGAGCTGGGCCTGGGAGCGATAGTCCCGTAATGACTGGCATACCCGGCCTTGCTGCCATCGTTACTCCTGAGAAAGGCGTACCTCCGCAACGAGTCCGGTCCTGTAAGCAGCGGTTTATTGTACAGCAACTCGTAATTGTCGTAAATGGAAGTGTTATCCGGGGGAAACTTGGAAGGCGTGTAGACGCTCTCGTTATCCTCGTCTTCTCCCTCTCTGCTCGGGTTACCGTTAATCAGGAGGTCCGGCGTAGGACGCCCGTTAACGTAACGGTCCGTGTCCAAGAGATCGTCTGCTGACGTGTGAGGTTTCAGCAACGGCACCTGCTATTTTCGTTTTTTTTATTCAAATTTTTTGTTTGAATTCGACAAAAAACGTGGAAGCGCGGGAAAAATAGTTTTTTTTTCCGTGTTTATTAAAAAAACACAATAAAAAGTCTTGTAATTTATACCGTAATTGTACGCTTATTCGTCAAAAAAGTTTTCATACGTCTAGTAAGGTTACCAAGGTGATTTTTTTTTATACTCACTCGACTCTCCGTTTTACAAAAAAAGTTTAAAGCTAGCGTGTTTACTGGAGAGAGTATTTTTTTAAAATTTCATATTATACACAGACGCACAACCAAGTCCATACTAACTCGAACTGGATGGAGGGACGCCACCCGGTGGAGTAGTTCGTTCGTTCCCTCCTTTCTTTCCC
>JAHZNB010002212.1:0-10830 GCA_027744295.1 Callyntrura guangdongensis | reverse complement strand
GTCACCAGGTCACATGCATTTACGCTTGCATGTTCACTTGCATGTACAGTATCGACGACGCTAAGGAACTTAAATATCTGAGTTACACTCATCTCGTTATTTTCATAATATTGGGGAATATTGTGAAAATAGATACTCCATCATGAAAACGTGAATGAAAGTTTGTTTGCTTTGCTTTTTCTTTTGCTACGTACAAGGGAAACGAGGAATGATTTTAATCTTTGCATGTTCGCTGACAATGCATTGCATTACAAATTAACACTTTACATGTATTTAAATGATGCAGTCAAACCACAATAGCAAATTACCTTTTATAATTTGAGCTACCTTTTAGGTACACGAGATTGTTTGCGACGCTCATTCATAGAAGGAAACCGGGTTATTTCTGATGCCCATACTGATACTGATTCTTTTCATATGGATTTTCGTCTCTTAAATTAAGTAGCTGCTATGTACTATTCTTTTCAAACAACGACCTACTTTCAAAAAATAAACGTTTGTCGCCTGTTGCCATTTCCCAGAACTTGATCAATGTGCATTTTTTAATTGAAGCACACTTGTCAGTCTGCTAAATTTTTTATTCATGTTCAACTTTTACAGTCTCAGTAACCGCAAAGGTATCCATCATTTTTTTAAAAAACAAAACGGTTTGTTATATTTGAACAAATGTAAAAATGCGCTTAGTTGCTCGCTACTGTCTGTACTTCATGATCCTAACTTTTAAACCTGTCGCTATGGGTACCGGGACCCACTCAAGGTACCAAAAACGCCTAAAACAGGCAGATACTGCGGCGCCAGTGAAAGATAGGTTTGAAAACGGTATTCACAAAATGAGCCTCATTTTGTTTTATATGAAACTGGATATTACTGGGATTTTTTAAATGGTGGGGTTTTTCATTTTTCTCAGTGTTCCCGATTCCTGGAATTCAGCCAAGAATAGTAGGCGGAAGGTCAGCCGAGTATGGAGAAGCGGCGTACCAAATGCGGATTGAAATCAATAACGACATTATTTGTGGCGGAAGCTTGTTGAATCATAAAGGCCTCCTCTTTGTCTTAACTGCCGCTCATTGTCTTTGGGTAGGCCTGAATTTGATTTTGTTCACAAGATGACTCACAAAGTCACCAAATCTGCAAAGCCCATTTTTTGATTTTACCGACTTCACAGAAAGGTCCTGAATTAGATGGCGTGCGAGATACTAAAGAACTTCAGGTAGTTGGAGCGGATTTAAACTTCAACACTTTCAATCCCAGAGAGAAATGGTTCAACGTCCAAAAAATAATAATGCATCCGGACTACGACCCCCGAGTTCTACTAAACGACATTGGCATCCTGTTTTTGGACAAGTACGTAGTTGAAGACCGTGAATTGCATCATATCCGCCTTCCCGGTTTCAATTGGGAAGATCCTGAACTTTGCACCATCACAGGATGGGGCGCCATGAGCTGGGGGTTGGCAGGCATACCAGATTTGCAAATTGCCGACGTGCCAGTGGTTCCTTGGCACGAGTGTAGACAACTCCGACATATATATCAAGGGGGTTGGACTACGTTTCTAGGACCAAAAGAGTTTTGTTTGGGGAATCACATGCCGTTTTCAAAATTAGGCGTTTGTGAAGGCAAAGATTATACAATTTAGAGAATAATTTGACTTTTTCGGAGTACAAAATGTAAACTTACAATTACTGTACAAACTTTAATTTTAGGAGATAGCGGTGGTCCCGCGGTGGCATATAACTGGACTGAGCAGAGATGGTATTTGGCCGGTCTTGTTAGCTACAGCGTTAGTAAGTCAGTTTTAAGTAATTTTTTCCCGGATACACTTTCATCCTTCGGATTTTTTAAATAACATTTGTATATTATTTACGATAAAAATTCAGACAAGATATGCGGTGATTCCACATCCGCCTCAGTATTTACTCGCATATCCAATTACGTGGACTGGATAACAGGTACAGCTCAGGGGTGGTTGGATGTTCACGGGACTGGGAATCCGAATGGGACGCGCTGACGACAATTGCTGCTTCACACCATTTTTTATTTGCTATTGAATGTAGGACAGTCTAAAATATTACAGGTTTAAATTGGCAATTAATTTTGTGATGTAATTAATATATGCTGTCTTGAGTTCAAATGCGGGATATTCAAATTTTATACAATTTAGTAAACCAGTTTTGATTACCGTTAGTTCAATAATTTTAAATTTAACTGAACGGCTTTAATTAACGTAGAATGGTCTGGTGATTGATCCTACGAATTCCAAGAAATACAGTTAAACTATAAAGGAGATTTTCTATGCTTACATCCACTTATAATACAAAAATATCATTTTTATTGTTATTGCTTTGTCGCCTTTTTGTTAATTCTTGGAAATATGGATGAGTTTTTATTGGGGTGAGAAACTTTCATTTAATACGGAGGACATCATGTTATACACCATTATGTAAAAAAGGTTTATAAAATTGCACCTATATGCACTCTCGATCGTCATTAGAGAACAAAATGGCTTCTTTTCACATTCTTTTATTGGTTGCGATTATCATTGCCACGCACGCACCTCCAAACTGGGGCTGGAAAAAAGGTTACTTACGAGATAGGTCAGCAATCGGAAAATCCAATAAAGGTATCTTGGTACATAATGCTATCATTACCATTTGACACATACATTTTGAGTAATTTATGATGACACAAAATTACTGAAATAAGTTTATTGGTTTTGGGTTTCGGCCTCCTTCACCAGTGCAGGCTAGAATTGTTGGCGGAATGCTGGCCACATTTGGACAAGCCCCATACCAAGTACGTCTGGAAGTTCGGGACCCGGTGGGAACGGGTTTGGACATTGTGTGGAGGAGCTTTATTGAATTTTAAGGGACTGAGATTTATTCTCACGGCGGCGCACTGTCTTTGGGTAATTTAAGCTAAACGTTAGTTTTGTTGTTACCTATACTGTTGCGTGGATAACCGCAGCATTTTTCTGATTTAGATAGGACCGACCGCAAACGACATTGCAAAAGCGGACCATATCGATGTCGTTGGCGCGGACATAAATATAGGTTCCTACAGTCCAAGAGAGCAATGGTTTAAGGTGCAGCATGCAGTTATTCATGAGGACTACGACGCCCGATATGTTTTGAATGATTTGGGACTCCTCTTCTTGGACAGATATGCTCACGAAAGCCTGGGACTTTCGCATGTGGAACTTCCTGAAGCCAATTGGGAAGACCCACAATATTGCCTACTTGCTGGGTTTTGGTTCCCAGGTTTTCGGAGAGCATTTCCAGGAAGACCTACACATAATAGAGGTGCCTGTCATACCCTGGAAAACTTGTAAACAGCTCAAGCATTTCGACAAGACCGGATTTGGCTGGACAACATTTTTGGGACCGAAAGAATTTTGCGTGGGGAATGAGCACCCAGGAACCTTTGAAGGCCCTTGTAGTGGAGACAGGTACGTAAATGGCCGTATAACAAAATGTCATACGGAAGTTTTATAATTTAAGAATCACTGGCTGTTAGCAAAAAGGCAAGATAACGTTGTTTACTATTAATTGTAACTACTAAATTTACTGACTCATTGTTTTTAGCTTAATTAGAAAATATTATTGTACTGTCACTTGTTGGAAAATAGTTAATCTGAATCAGCTAAGACAATAAAATAATTCAATTCAACAGTGGAGGTGGTGCGATTTGCTACAATTTTACCAAACAGTATTATTATGTAGCAGGAGTGGCCAGCTACGTCATAAGTAAGTTCTAGTTCTCTTGTTTATCGAAATTCTGTAACTGATCCAAATTATGTGAAAACCTGTTTGTTCTTTAGACAGGGTCTGCGGCGATCCTAACTCGGCTGCTGTGTACACTCGAGTGACCAGCTACATAGACTGGATTAAGGGTTACGCCCAAGGCTGGCTGGATGTGCACGGAAATGGGAATCCGTACCAAAATGGGAGTTATGACAAACGTGCTGAGCTCAAATCATAAACTGCTACAACATTTTTTAATTTTAATATTCAATGTAGATTAGTCTAAAATATTATGAACAATGTAGTCTCCATCACTATGACGACAGAAAGTTGGCTCTCTTTGCTCGTAAAATAGAAAGTTAAGCTACATAATTAAAATTGTAACTGCCACTCGATAATCAATAAAAGAACAAACATTTATAGTAAACGGTTTGATTGAAGCTGAAGGTTAACCTTTATCTGTTCGTGTTCAACAAGGACAAAAAATAATTTTTTTCAGCACATTCTCAGCAGCAGGTGAAAGTTTCTGAGGAGAAAGGTTCCCCTACAGAAATCGTGGAAGAAAATAATTTTGTCGAGTTTGATTTTCAGATTGAGATAATACTAAAAATCAATGATGCGATGGAGGAAAGACCAGCAGTTTTTGTGAAATTTGCGGTAAGGTGATATCACATATGAACGTCAAGAAGAATTTATTGCTAATAATTTTAGGGTTGCCACGGTTTCGGTTGCAAATAAAAACCGAACCGGAAACCGTCATCGGTTTCCACCAAAAACCCGTATCCTATTTTCGGTTTTTAAAGAGAAAATGCCGCCGCATATAAAGTACAACGTTTAGCAACATAAAAATGGTTTCTACTAGTATTTTTTTTACAAAATTACAATTTCATACATAAAATTAGACAGTGCAAGGATATAGGATATTCATTCAGCATGTCATTCACAATATCATGTGATATATGGTCACTTGTCAGCTTGTCTATCATCATTCAGAAATAAATGAAGCTTTAAAACTGCAGTTAACCTTATAATTAATGCAAATTGCAAAATCTAGAAATACTAATGTTCATCTCGGCAGTAAAATACGTATTTGTAAGGCTGTTAATATGAGTGTCTTCTAGTTTCCTAACAGTTCATTTAACATACTTTATATTGTTCAAGTATTTTTACTATACGGTGTTGTATTGAACATACTTCTCATTAAACCGTAACCGACGGTGTACGGTTTCGGTTGCAAGCCAAAACCGAATAAGAAACCGTAGAAACCCTACCAATAATGTTTATTTTCAACGCAGAAAGCCACAACAGGAGGAACTAATAATTTCAAGCAGGTTCCACAAACTCTTAAATTACCTAGG
Source organism: Callyntrura guangdongensis (assembly GCA_027744295.1). Taxonomy (NCBI): domain Eukaryota; kingdom Metazoa; phylum Arthropoda; class Collembola; order Entomobryomorpha; family Paronellidae; genus Callyntrura; species Callyntrura guangdongensis. The sequence goes on along the minus strand of JAHZNB010002212.1, from coordinate 5,732 downwards.
AAGTGGGAAGTCATTTTCGCCGACTTTTAAGTACGCTTTACCTGCATACCAATTTTATCAGTAAAATAAATGGTTGCAAACATGTTGGTGGAGGAAAGTTACACAAGCAGTTTACTATTTTGGAATAAAATCAATAATTTTAATGTAACAACAACTAAAATGACAGCCAATAAAATAGTTAGTAAAGTAAGGTGTTTTATTTAGACTTTTCTGCATTCCATATTAATTTTAAAAATGCTGAAGCAGTTTATGAATTGAAGTAAGCACGTCCCCCAACACTCCCATTTTGGTACGGATTCCCATTTCCGTGCTTATCCAACCAGCCTTGGGCGTAACCTGTTATCCAGTCAAGGTAATTTGAGACGCGGGTGAACACTGAAGCTGACCTGGGATCCCCACAAATCCTGTCTGAAAAGAGAGGAAAATTGTGATAACAGGTTGAAATTGAAAAAACTCTTTTGAACCTTGGCGCCCAATACCAGAAACAACTTACCAGGGACATTACTAGTAATCCCTGCCAAATAATAGTCATTTGTAGTGTAATTGAACGCGATAGCTGGCCCCCCAGAGTCACCCGCACTTCGAATTCGAAAGAAAAAAAAAAGAAATTGATAATAGATAAAGTTAAAAAATAGTAAATTAAAAAATGCACCAACCAGATTCCACGGAGGTTAAGCACATCATTATTCCCCACGCACAATTCTCTCGGGCCGAGGAAGCTGTGACCCCTAGCCTTCCTGTGCGGTGGTAGAAACGTCTTGCACGTCTGCCACGGGACCACAGGAACTTCCAAAATTTGTAATTCGTGATGCATATCACCCCCAAAATACTCGGCTCCCCAGCCGCTAACCGTGACAAACTCAGGGTCCGCCCAGTCCAATCCTGGAAGGTTGACGTGGTTCAAACCCAAGCTTTCAAAAACGTATCGGTCAAGGAACATGATACCCACATCGTTAAGAGTGTATCTGGGATCGTAGTCGGGGTGTATATCTACGTAAACTACCTTGAACCACTGTTCTCGGGGACTAAAGGTTACAGCGTTGAGGTCAGCTCCAATTACATCTATTTTGTCCGTGGGAACAAAGTCGGTGGGTTGAGGCCCAGCCTAAATAACAAATAATAAACCATTCAAATGATGTCAAAAAGGATCATTTAGTATTTTGTAGTCAGAGGGGGGTCAGAAACATGTCATGGTGACATATGTTATAGCCTTTGTCTTTGTTGGTCGATAGTCGAAAACCCCATCTCAAAAAGGTTAAACGTGTGTCGGAGTTATGGGTTAAACAACGATTTACCTTTAGCGACCTCTAGAGGCCACAAGAGTCATTCATATTGATCAAAAATTGGTATTCTATTATAGGTACATAAGAGATACATGTTACCGAGTTTGAGCTCATTTGGACGTGGTTGAACTTTGACCTCCAAGGAGTTGACCCACAAAGATGGGGTCAGAGACATGTCATATTGACATATGTTATAGCTAGGCCTCTCAGATTTGAAAACCCAAAAAGTAGGACCATATACATGATAGAAACCTAAGTCTATTTAAACGTATTTTTAGGCTTAATTTGTCCCGGCAAACTTACTTGACAACTTTAAACACTTCACTACACCAAACCCGTTGCAAGATCAATAGAATTAGAGCTAGCACAACATTGAAATTATAAATGAAAACGAGGATGGGGGTTCGCGCAAAGCGCGAAAAAAATTTGCGGCGTATTTCTCAAAAATGTTCACTTTGGGTACCAGTTTGCGGAAACTAGGAGTAAATCTATAGCAAAAATGACAATTTCAATGACAATGACAAGTTAGAGCGCAAACAAGAAAGTGGGGACGGACAGAAGGACCAGACACGACGACCATTTTTATAAAGGATCTAAATGATCCTTAATAAACTTCCACTATAATTTTTAAACAATGGTTTGTAATGGTTTACCCTGACTAATTTTAAACTTTAATACCCAAAGACAATGTGCGGCAGTTAAGACAAATGGCAGAGTTTTATAGTTCATCAGACTGCCTCCACAGAGTTTATGATCCGTCTCTATACGTAACTGATACGCAGCTTGTCCAAATGTTGCAGGTTTCCCGCCAATAACACGAGCTTCGATATTTGGTAATGCTGTTACAAAACATTCAAACTAACCGACATTATGTGCATTTATTCCCGTTTTTTAGGAAAATGTAAAACTACTTATCAATTATTTACCCCTCGCTTGTCTCTTCTCCCTGTTAACGTGTGTGTATCGGGATTTGGAGGCAGCCCATGTAATGCCTGGAGGTATACGGTACAAAATAAAAATAATGGTGGATACACAGTAAAACATTATACCACACCGAGTCATTTTTATTTAGCTCGAGAAATCGTCGTCGTCAATTAGAAACAAATTTGTTTAAAAATATTTGTGTCGCCAATTAAATTACATTTTCGTTTGCAGCACAAGTTTCAACTCTTTGTAATAAAGTGACAAAGTCATGCGAAGAATTGTTATTTATGAGCATACATAGCATGACTGTCTGTTCATTTTTCTAGCAATTTGTCTGCAGCCGACAATCAGCGTTTAACGATTCCAAGAAGGAGAAAATTTATTGGTTTGTTGACGTTAGGTACTTTTTTTCTGCCAGTGGGTCGAACAAACCTCAGCGTAGTTTAAATTAATATTGTGTACTGTAATAAAGTAATATGGTATTAAATAACATGAACATAAAAGATGACACGTAAGCATACGCAAACTGTTTTAAATGGAATGGAGCTCTTGGAAGTAAACCTGTTTCCCTGACAGACCGCGGTAAAGTCGTGTTGTGGTGATAAGTGGTCATGGTGACGGAATTTTCTCAAACAGCAATAGAAACACTGAAGAATAAAGGGAAGGAATGTTTCAAAGCCATTCAAAATTGTCGGAGATGTTTTTCGAGTTCAGCTTTGAACTTCATGGAGTCATAAAGTAATTGTTAACGGCGCGAAGGCAGAATCCGAAGGATTCTATATATTTTTAAGGATCGTATATCTTTTTGTTCTTTTATTGAATTATTGAGTGGCAGTTACATTTTAATTATGCAGCTTAACTTTCTATGTTACGAGCAAAGAGTCAACTTTCCGTCGTCCGTCATGGCGACCGCGTTTTTTGTTAGACTGCGCTGCATTCAATATTAATTTTAAAAATGTTAAAGCAGTTTATGATTTGAGGTTAGCACGTTCCTCATAACTCCCATTTTGGTACGGATTCCCATTTCCGTGCACATCCAACCAGCCTTGGGCGTAACCTTTTATCCAGTCAACGTAGTTTGTTACGCGGGTAAATAGGGCAGCGGACTTGGGATCCCCACACGCCTTTTCTAAATATGTGATGAAAAGTGCATATATTTATGCCTGACTAAATACGTCCCTTGTACAGAGTTTTTTATGACAAGTGGAAATAATTTGAAGCCACATGAAGAAACTTACAACTTACTCGGAACACTACTTGTAATCCCGGCCAAATACCAATACTCGTTAGTATAATTGTAGCCAACTCCTGGTCCCCCCGAATCACCTGCACTTTTTTGGTTGACCAACCAGATTCCTCGGCGGTTAATTGCATCATTATTCCCCACGCACATTTCTTTCGGCCCCAGGAAGCCACGTTGAACGGGTGGCGGGGGTAGAAAAAATTTGCACGTTCCCCACGGTACCACCGGAGACTCCAAAACTTGTAATTCGTGTTGAATATCACCCCCAAAATGGTCGGCCCCCCAGCCGCTAACCGTGACAAACTCAGGATCCTCCCAATTTGATTCTGGAAGGCGGATGTGGTTCAAACCCAAGCTTTCAAAAACGTATCGGTCAAGGAACATGATGCCCACGTCGTTAAGGGAATATCTGGGATCGTAGTCAGGATGTATGGCACTGTGCTGTACCTTGAACCACTGTTCCCGGGGACTATAATTTATAAAGTTGAGATCAGCTCCGATAACTGAGATTTTGTCGATAGGTACGTAGTCTTTGAGTTGAGGTCCCGTCTGACAAAGAAACAAATAAAAAAATTATCGTCAACTATTTCAACAAATAAACTGTAGTTAAAAATACAAGACGTCACCCAGATGCAATGTGCGGCGGTAATGACAAACGGCAGATCCTTGTGGACCACCAGACTGGCACCGCATAAATGTTTGTCTGTTTCTATTCGTAACTGGTACGGAACTTCGCCAAATGTTGCAGGTTTTCCTCCGACAATTCGTGGTTCTATTTTGAACAACTCTACAAAACGATCCACACAAAGCAACATTGACTAAAATTTAAAAAAAAAATTTTGATTAATTTTTAAAATGCCATGTTGGATTTACTTGAATTTTTCCATCCTGGTCTTTTGACGCTGTTAGGATTTGTGAATTTGGATTTACTAAAATTCCATGTCAGCCCTGGAAGGACAAGCTGCAGAATAAAAATGACGATTACGAAGTTGAACATTGCTGTATACAATCTTCACAGTATTCTGCTTTATTTTCAACGTCTACGGTGCTTGTGTATACTTGAAGCAAAAATTAAATGTTCCGTTAGCGTCACAAATTCAATATAAAACGCTTTGTTCTCACTTGAATAGCTAGTTTGGTATGCACAATCAATTCCCTTTTACTTTGTAAATAATGCATGGGTGTCACTTTGACCTCAATATAGCTGTTGTTTCTTTCAGGTTATTTGCGGTCAGGAAAGTCGACAGTGAGTCGATTATCTACGAGAAAGTTTGATGATTTTGATTGGAATAATGCGGCACTCCAACACATTCAACATTTCAGCCAATAACTTTTTTAAATTGTTTTCAAAGCAATGAGTGGATCAGCCTGGGCCAATGTCGAAGACTTTTTTTGTTTATAGGTAGGCAGGAAAGTGAAAATTAATGACAATTAATTAGGAACTAAACTAATTGTCCGTATCCAAAAACGATTTTAGTCGGAATTAAAGTAAAAAATTGTCATGACAATTGCACCATTTGCACGGCATCCCACCACCAAGGTAGGCTGTATAGAAATAGTAAAACTAAATAAAAATCATAATCCTTGCTTTTATTATATTGCAATAACTTCGTTTTGTACATTATGCAACATGTAAATTTTATTTTTCCGTCACATCACCCAAAATACGTAAATTTGACAATTTTGGCTGCCCACTATAATTTTGGCAATATGTGCTACTCACATTGGCATTAATTTTGCATATATATATCACGAAAAGAATCAGTAGACATTTCCCTTGCAGAAATCTTTGAATTGGGTTATCCTTATCAAAATTGATTGATCGAAATCTCATGTTATTACAACGTGTATGTGTGTAGGTAAGTAGGATAATGGGTAATATACGTGCTTATCCCCGTTTTTGGTTTGTTATTCACGCAAGTTTGTTTTTCTATGATCAACATCTTTTGGCTTTTACCAGTACTGTGTTTCACTAAAAAATGGCATAGTTAGATGGCCAATAAAATTGTACTTATTATTAACTAGTGAAAAAGTATGTGTTCATACTTCAGTAGTTAACGAGATTGTCTTCATGTCTGTCTGTGTGCGTGCCTGTCTGTCGGTCTGTTCGCACGATAACTTTTGAACGCAAACGAATTTTGAAATTTTGTTTCCGGCAATCGATCTGTATGCTCAATATGTATGATGAGTTCGAAGATCTTTGAGATAGACCATTAGGGGGTTAGCGGGTGGTCACAATTTTTTTCAAATGATAACCATAGCTGAAACTTGGTGTGCAGATA
>JAHZNB010002211.1:0-14768 GCA_027744295.1 Callyntrura guangdongensis | reverse complement strand
AATGAGATTAATAAAAAAGTTTGAAATATAATAACAGATTTTCCTTCCAGTTTACTTTTGGTCAACTGTAACAATTCCATTTCATTTAGCTGTCTACCTATAAGATTAATCGCGTACCAAGTTTTATTATAATTGGTAAACGGTGTTTCCAGATTGTGTACCCAGGTGTACACACAACGCCTAATTATTGTTAAAAGGTTTTAACGTGTACTAACAATCAATAACCAGTTAAATATATGGACGGCATGTGCCGCTTATCTTGTCACACTTTTTTCCGCGTGGTCACTTTTGACACGAAGGAATTTAATTTTGCCGTTAGGAATGCGGATGGTACGTGTGTGTTTACAACATTTTGAAGTTCTAGGCCCCGTAAATTTTAAGTATTTGTGTACTTTTAGTACGTGGTACACCATACATCACATTTGTTTCACATCGTTGCATAGTATGCATATTTTTAGAGAAAATCCCAATAAACCTGCTGTTTCTCTAATGACAACTTTGAAGACTTTTTGCGCACATATTTTTCATTTCATTGATGATGGTGCCACGTCGTCGTCACTCGTATTGACAGAAGTTCGGCGTACTGCCAACTGCTGCCACCAAGAATGACAGTTAAGCTGATAGATGAGTCAACTTGTGGCAGCGGTTGGTACATAATTGTAACAAAAGATAAGCCGGTAACGTTTTTGTGCTGAGCGGAAGGAAAGTACGTTTTTTAATTAAAAGTGATAACGGTGATAAAGTTTGCTACATTTTTCGTGATTCACACACAAACACAAACAAACAGGCGCAGGTGAAGTAGTAGTGCCCTTCCACTAAAAATATCGTGCATTTAGGTGGAAAGTGCAAGTTATGAGGATGTAGCGAGAGAGGAATTTTCTATAAAAATTTAAAAGCATCATTATTACAGACAAGAAGAGTGCCTCTTGTGTAACTTATGTAATTGTCTATAAAAATAACAAAAAAAACTTTACGCTGATATAATTACGATGAAGGGTAGACGCTTGATGATAAAAATAAAAATACTTTCCACGTACATTGTCAACACAAAAGGGAAATATCGTAAATATCCTAAAATTTCAACAGGTCTATTTTATTCAAAAAACCAAGAAAGGGATGATAATTACGTGACTTCAATATGACGTGTCAATAATTAGCAAGGCAAACGTCTTCGATTTTTTTATTATAATTTTCTGGTTCCTGCCTGTCCAGTTTTGTGCACAGTTAAATAGGAAGTATTGTTGGTATCATTACAAATGAATCACTCATTTTCTTCCTACGTACCAATCATACTAATTTTCAATTTTCCTTCTATTCAAATTCTACCTGTTAAAATCTATGACTTCTTATAACCGCTTTGATTGACTAAACTATAAATATACCACAGTGTAATTTTTATGTACGCAGCAAGCCAGGAAAAATATTAAAAATATGCAAATTATATTTGGGTACTACTGTGTTTCTTCGGTAGAGCAAAAAAGTGCAAGAGATGCACAACGAATCAAACGAATGCTGACAACAATCGACATTGTAATTATTCTAATGCACTGCACTACTGCAAGGCCGAAGTAAACAGATTACTTTTATCAGTTAAAATAAAATCTTTTGCATTTAATCATTCAGAAAAGTCGTTTAAAAACCAAATTACTGTTATGTGTCTACTTGTACGTAGGTTTGTTCAATTTTTTTTCTGATTTTTTGATTTTGGCTTGAGATAATAGTAAGTAAGCAACACATCATCATCATGACATCATCATCATCAGAGGATCTCTAGAGGGTAGGATCATGATCATGAGTCATGTGATACGATCTATCGACTAATTTGCATGCTTGTAGTTTAAGAAAGAAGAGCTGTGATGACGTGCCAGCTACTGTTCACCATTAATCGTGTTTTACACGTTTAATAACTACGTGTACAATTGTTTTTCCTCTCGGTGGGATTCTAAGAAGTACCTCGTTTTTCAAAATTTGTTTCTAAAATTTTAGGCAGTACTTAGCACAGCACACCAGTTGTGGTAGTAAATTACTAATACTTTATTATAATTTTATACAAAATAATCAAGTAAATTTAGTTTTTATTGTTATTTTTAACCACCTTTACTACCTACTCAAGTAGTACGTCTCTCTCTCTCTCTCTCTCTCTCTCTGTCCTACAGCCAGACTTGTTTCCCTAATCTTTCGTCATAAATTCCAAATTGTGTAAAGCATTCCTAAAATACCAAGCACATTTGGCTGTCAAAAAACGCCACACAACAACGCAGAGCTCAGCCGTATTAAACTTGTTTTTGCTTTGCTTTCATTTTGTGTATTAGCATGTCAGTTCAAGTAATTTGTGTACTGCTGCTTTTTGCGAGCATTTTTTAATGCGAATGTTTCAATTTCGCCTTTCCTAGACACACCATCAGCATCAGCATCATCGTTGGTTTATGAATTTGATTAGGAAGACAGATAAGGAGGTAATCTGACTTAACATTTGTTAAAGCAACAATGAAAACGAAATCAACTGCCTTTTTTAGTTTTTACTTTCTTTAGTGAAAAAAAAATTGCTGAATGATGCATGTTGACAGCAATGGAGTCGTTTTGTACTAGCTGTACCATCCCAACATTATATTCTTTTTTGTTCATTGTTGTCGTTCTGATGCCCTTTGCCTTGTGTGTTTTGTATAGAGTAACCGTATAAAATAGTATATTGTCTGCTTGTCATCCTTTCTTTGTTTTTTTACTACGTGTATTGAATTGCTTATATGAAATACTTTTTCCGACCGAACACGCTGCTCTTGCTTCGTCCACATCCGAGGAAACTCTTAACGACGAGGAGGAGGCAATAAAAAGATTAGCTTACAAAACAAAAATCATGAAAATGTGGCAAGTCATCATTATCAGTCTTGACTTTTGACGTTGACATATGATGAATGGTGTGGTCTTGAACTACAATGTGGTCTTTTTATTGCCCAAGTTATAAAATAGGTTTCTTGTGTGTGATGTATTATTTGATAAAAATATATTAACGAAATAACGTCGATGGTACAAAACCAATCAGTTTGGTTGATGATGAAAATGGTAAACAGCGTGTGATGGCAGTTTTGCTTGTAGGTGGTGTAATGGCAGTTTTTTAGAACTTGTAAAAAAAATTCTGTTATAAAGTATATAAATGTAAATAGTTATGCGTGTGTACCTCTGTAGTACCTCTCAATTAGTAGAGACCGTTTAACTGTCTAGTGACCAGTATAATATTACTAGACTCTCAACTACGACATACTTCATATATCACAGCAGCGACAGCACATGCATGTTTGCAACAAAGTGGTACTTTCCCCAAGAATTTTGTGTAATTTGTTTCTAAAAATTATTTTATCGTTGCGTTATTGCATCGTCAAACAAATTGATGCATTACTAATCGTGTCCGGCCTGAATCATTTATATACTATTATACTGAAACAAAAACAAAATAAAAAAATATCTCACATGTCAACAAGATTTATGGCTTCCTAGTTGAAGAGGGGCTGTCTAATTCACAGTAATAATGTGATTGTAAAAGCTGAAAAATTTGAAGCACAAGAGAGATTTTTAAACGAAAAAAAAAGTTGAAAAAAGTGGTGCTCTTCTCGACCATTTCGATGTGTGTGATGTTGGTAATTAATCTTGTTTTATTAGGCAGGTAAGATACAAGATGACTTGAACAATTGACAGCAGCACCGTATTTTATTGATAGATAATGGAAGGCTTGATGGGATGACCACCTCAACTACTTGGGAGGGATATACACGCATACTTGATATGAGATGACCACTGTTGACTCTTTCAGACAGATAATATTTAAAAAAATATAAGATGTTCATTGCAAATAAAAATAATTATGCACTTTATTCAAAAGTACATTGTTGTAAGATTCCCAATATGCCATTCTCGAAAAAATTGTTGAAAATAGCCTCCTAGTATGCTGCCACGTTTCAAAGATAGTTTATCTTGGAGTCTTTATCATTACCAGTCGGTAATGGTATATGAACATGAATCCCCATTTTAAATTATCTATGGCCAGGCAATTAAAGCAGGTCTTTGTTTGTTGTTGATAAACTTTATGTACAAAATTAAGAAGGTTAACGTTAAAGGTTTAAAAGTTTATTTTAAAAACCTTTGATTTTTATGCCACCTTTGAATTTGTATTTCATTTGCTCTTCCATATGAATTTTAATTGTTTTTGTTACGTGACACAGTACAACTGGGGACACGCAAAGCAAAATGTACACGTACAGACAGATTCAATAATTTGACAAATTCAAAGTAATTGCCATTTAATGTGAAAATTGATCATCGGACCTTTCAACTACAAAACTACACTACCTGATACAGTTTTAAGCCTATGCAAGAGAAGATTTTTTGGTGTGTGACGTTGATCAATTTCATATTTTTGTAAAGAACAAAAAATAGCAGAATCGAAAGCTTTTTCATTCGTTCTCCAAAGTTAAAACGTAAATAAGTTAAAAAGTTATGTAATTATGTGATTTTTCCACACTTTCGCCAAGTTGGATTTCTTTTCTGTTCCTTTAGATTGGAAAGGTTAATATAATTTATAATGTTTCATCACAATTAGTGGATATTTAAGATTTATATTGCTAAAGAGTTACAAAATTGCAGCACAACTTGCCCATGCCATATCTTAGTAGAACGCTATTTTTTTAAAAAAAATAGTTCTTATTAGTTATGTCCTTCTGAGTGATTTTTACTGTCGAAGAACATCAAGAACATCGTGTTTATTTTTTTAAAAAAAACTCTACTAAGTAATCTTTGTGTAATCTGATTTAAACCAAAAATTCGTAGAAAAACTATACCTACATGCAAACTGCATTCTGTTGTGCAACTTGCTCCACATTTCGATTGTCTAAATAACCAAAATGGAATATAAAAATTCAATCAAGATTGCAAAAACATTTCTGTGCGTTGTGTTGTGTCTCCTTCCTTTCAACATGCTCATCATGTGTTCTTGAGACAATTTGATTTTAAATACACGAGCACTGTTTTCTACATTAATTACGTCTTAATTAATTTTAAAAAAGCAGTGCATGTGTGCAAAACGGTATCTACTGATAATCCCGTCTTGATCAATGACTCGGATCCGNTGAGACAATTTGATTTTAAATACACGAGCACTGTTTTCTACATTAATTACGTCTTAATTAATTTTAAAAAAGCAGTGCATGTGTGCAAAACGGTATTTACTGATAATCCCGTCTTTATCAATGACTCATACCGTTGATATTATGTGGATCCGTTCCTGCTGGCTAACATGATAATTTTGGTTTCAGGAAGAAACTAACCGGTTGGTTACTTGTCCCCTACCGGCATCTCTGTGTTGTGGTATTTCGTTAGGCAAGCATATTGCTTGAATGCCTCTGGCCTCTGTATGGTATGCTGCGCTACAGGCTACAACGCTGCAACCAAAACTGTGTGAATTCGATGGAGCATTGAGTACAAATCATTGCACCAAACCTCGGCTTGAAACTAGCCAACAACATAAAAAAGTCAAACGTACACAAAGTGTAACGAAGAAATATAGAAAAAACGACGAAAAGCTATAATGCTTTTTTACATACCCAGTACCAGACAACACAACAATAATACCAAAATACATACATCTTTATAACGTTAGCCGTCTTGGATTTTGGAGTTAGAAGTTCAAACTGTCTTGTGTTTTTATATTTTAAATACTGATAAATTACAACAAAGCCGTAAGAATACAGTACATAATATACTTTTTACAATTTTATTACCTGTGTGTATTATTATGGGATAAGTAGTAATAAGTTCATACTAGTAGGAGTGTTCATTACATTGGATCTTTGTAACGGAACAATTCAGTACGTTTTTGGGATACTCTCGTCACTCGTTGGTTACATCATCGGTGACCTTGAATTTTCTTTCTATGAAACGAAATCGTCAATTTTTTTGCTGTCAGTTTTTGTACGTCATTGTAATCGTAGCATACTAGTAAATTGCACTGATTTTTTCTGTTTTAGCACTACGGTACTACGGAATTATTATTGTTGTCAGTCAGTATTTTAATTGTTGTTCTTGTGATACGACATAATAATGTGTAATTTTTAAATTACTTGGAAGATAACTAGTTAAATTAATTTACGTTGTATTCATTTCCTTTTTGTTTAAAGCATGTTCCTGACTTTAACGGACAAGTAGTGGATTAGGTCCAAGTACAAGTCCAATCCCTACCGTTACAAGTAGCGGGGTTTTAGTGCCAGTTTGCCAGAGCCGGGTTGTGAATCTTCAGCGGAAGTTAGGTATAAATCCTATGGTGCATTGTTGGAATGATTAAGGAAACCTGTTTTAAGTGTTTTACCTCTATGTATTCAAGCTGACATTTGGAGTATATTTTAATCTTTGTTAATGCTTTCAATTTAAATTACAGAGTACAAATACAAAACGATGGGTCGACTTACCGCACAGGGATTTGATAAGGTAAAATACAATCATACACACAATATTACTGACGTAATAATTATCCATTGGTTGATAGGTGGTGGTTGGAAACAGTTTTTTGATACTAATGTTATTTTTAAAATATTTACAGGCTTACGTTTTGCTTGGACAGTTCCTTGTTTTAAAGAAAAGCGAAGAACTTTTTGTCGAGTGGTTGAAGATGACCTGCGGAGCTACAGCCCATCATGCCACGCAGTGTTATAAATGTTTAAATGATTGGTGCAATGCCTTCCTTTAGTTTTATTTTATTTTATCTTAATTGTTTCTTTCTTTACGGAGTTTAATTTGGCGTTTGTGGCGCTATAAATCCAAATGCTAAAAATTTACCCAAATTAATATATTAACAAAAACATTATAATTGAATATAATATGTATATAATATAATGTTTTCCTTATACTCATATCATACTTTTAAATATTGTCGCGATGTAGTTGTATTTTTGAGATTGAAGAAATAAGAACTTTGTAAGGCAATAATAAATGTCCACGAAAAAAGTAAGCCTAAGCCTCCTTCAAATTGGAGATATGCATGCCGTAATAAAGTGATAAACCCTCCGACACGTTTAGTAAAGTTTTTCTTATCATCATTACTATTTTATATTATAAAATATTAGTTGTGTCATCATTCACCTCATCATCATGATCTAAGTGAATGGCAGATATAAATAGACACGCCGTCACATTAGCTAATTTTATTTTGATGAGCAAGAATACAAAGCGGCCTTGGCACTTGTTGTGCTGTATATGTAATATGTACGTATTTGCCTGAAAACGTAGCACAAATATTTTGGTATACGCCAAAATAGAAAAGTATCGTCAGATTTAGACAATCCTGACAGTTTGTATAACTTTTTGCTTGAATGATGCACTCTCGCATGAGCTGTCCAATCATTTATCGTACATAACTATCAACATAATGAACTATAACATCTACTTACACTAGGCCATGTTCATGGAACTTTCTCGTCTCGGCTTTCTAACCTAATTTTCTTTATGTAGGGAGACTTCCATCAATGAGAGGCCAAGTGATAATATCAAAACAAATGATTAATAAACAAATTGTGCTTTAGGTTGCCGGCTATTGTCCCACTAGACAATTATCCAATTACTACTTCTACAAAAAAAAGTGCAGCGAAAGTAAGAAATTTAAGTGTATGGTAAGTAAAGTAAGCATTTCCCAAAAGTTCTATTTTTGTAACTTTGCCCACATGTCCTTTTGGGTTTGGTTGGCTTTATATGAATTTTAGCACTTGCTGACTCACTCGTCGTCAGTAACGGGTTTATTTTACCGGCAAACACATCCTCGCGATTAGTGATGATGAAAGCATGATTTAGGCCTTGAACGGATTATGCGACGATTTAACGGTTACCGATTCTGCTAAAAATAAACGCATAACATTAAATATTATTAATTTTACATTTGTATAGTGATGATAATTGTGCAGTGCTGTATCAAGAGCAGCGAAAGCGTCTATGCACGCGTGCGTCTTGCTCACTGCTCACCGTTTTTTCTCTGTACAATATTTCAAGCAATTACCGATGGTGGATAATTACTGGAATTTGGACGCTTACAAATAGGCAGTAGTAGTGGCAGGGGCAATAAAACACAACAATATAGCATAGTTGCCTCGAATGATACCTTGCGCGTCGATGCCAATACCAAATTGTACCTTTAAATGAGCATTTGTCTCTTCTCCCAAAATAGCTTGGAAAAAAACGACGCGCGGGTAAACGCGGTGCATGCATCATGATTCATGGTCCGTTTCTCTTACTTTGTCATCCGTGAAGGCTGCGCACACAGCAGCACACACTCACTAATTTTCTCAATGCCATCATGCATGCCCGGTGTTTTTTTCCCTGTTAGTCAGTCGTCCTATATATAACGAACTTACCTTCTAATTGGATTAAAATACGCAACAAAAAGCCAAACATGAAACTAGCCATAAATGAAAACGAAATAAATTAGCAAACCCTCCTCACAATGAACAGTTGGCTGGTCGTCTTTATCCTGCCCTCTCGGTGGTGTCTATGCAAGAGTCGATTTTACTGGAAACTTATAAAATAGAACAGTTATTCCCAGACCCTTCGTGAGTGCAGACAAAGGAGGTTCAGTGAGAGCACAAAACAGTAAACGGAAGGAAATGCAATTTCATGACAAGCAGTTTTACGCATTTCATTTCCCTAATCACACACAAGTACTCCGGAAAGAAAAACACCCAACAAGCAGCTTCTTATACCTGGCATACCACATTCGTCGTTAAAGGCAAAAATTGTTCCTCTCTCTCTCTCAAGGGTCGTGGTAGTCGTGTTACATGTTGTCCCCTTGTGTGTAATTTGGCAGCCAGTAAAACGTGCATTTTAAAGCCGAATAACATTATTTGTGATTTTAAATACTGACTGCATATATTTTTTTAGATAGCAGTTAGAAGAATAAGTTTAGCTTGTACAATTTACTTAACGTTTTTACTTATGCAGCAGTGCTGGTAGGAGTGAAGACTTGAATAAAACACGGAAGAGAAAATAACAAACTGTACAACGAATCGAATATATTCTCCCTTGTCGTTTTTCTTCTTCTGTCTGCTCACATGGAACACGTAGACACGCGAATTATTTTCTCCTTTTTTGAGATTCTTATCACAGTTGCCCGATTGAAGAGTGGATGTCCGTGATAATATCATACTGTAATATCATTGTGAGAGGAGGAAAATGTACTTTTTTTCTATTTCCTTAAATATTTTATTCATACATTGGCTAACAAATGTAAAAAATGTTGGGAGTTCCACTACAGCTACAATAGTCATCGTGGCATCGTCGTGGTCATTTTATCATGCTACCGTGTTACCCCCAGAGCTCAGGGTACCGACGACGGAGTGTGCATATAATAAAAGTTAGTATTTTAATACATGTTGGGTTGTTGATTGCACTTTCCTTCTATTTTCTATTGCACTATCCATGCATCCCTAATGTGGTTTTTGTAGTTGTTTCATATACTTTTCCACGCTTTAATGCTAATTATAAGTGTTGCCCTTTTCCTGTGTCTTTTGGTGCTCTGCTAGTGAGGAGAGGAGCCTGTTTGTGAAATTTTACTTTTTATGTTACAGTTGGGTTTTGGTTGGAGGTGGGGAATTAAAAGGGGACACATTGCACAATCCCTCTGGTAAAAAATGTGTATACAAGAAAAGGAAAGTGACGCTATGAACTGCCTTCAAAGGTAGTAAGGCAGACAACTACATTTGCAAAAAAAACAGAAAAAGTAATACCTGCTTTTAGAGAGTTCCAAATAAGGTTGGTTGCACGCCCAATGATAGCATAATCTGCCAAATGATTGAATATGGACGCAAGGGAGACAAAAGAAAAATTATCAGGGTTCAACGGATTTGGCCAAGTAGTTTGGTGAATTTGCTTGATAGACGTATGTTAAAAAAGTTAATGCTACAAAGTCAAGGCACAAGGCTCTGGCTCTACTGGAGAAAGGTAAGTATATAATTTTGGTACTTTGCTGTCTTCAGTTCTTCAGGGTATTTCACTAGTTTCACCTTTGCGTTTTGCATACATAGCGATTTTTATTGGATGTCATAAATTACTGTATCTATTTGTAAATACCACGTAGCATGCTTTTCTTTCTTTCGTTAAACTTTCACGACGATTTGCGCATTTTCTAGAAATAATTTACACAAACAATTGTATAGATGACCAGTGCTGTTTTCACGATGAGATAAAGGTTGCATTTAAAAATCCGGCTAAGCTTAGAAAGTGGTAATATTAGCGCTATTTTTACCAATTTTTTCTCATAATGGTGCTAAATACTTGAACGAATGGATAGGCTACTCGCCTGTCCATGAATATTGTCTTATTGTCAACAGTGAAAATCAACGTCACAATCAATGTCACATATACATACGCACCACAGTTCCATGCACTGAAAAATTTCCATAAGTCAATGTCTGGAGTCTGGACCACATATCCTGCTCAACACCAAGCTAACGTCACAATCAATGTCACATATACATACGCACCACAGTTCCATGCACTGAAAAATTTCCATAAGTCAATGTCTGGAGTCTGGACCACATATCCTCCTCAACACCAAGCAAAATTTTCCTTTATACCAAAAAGCTTACTTGCTTTTCCTCTTATGGCTATCTCATGAAAGCTTTCTGAATTAATCCTTGGGTGGCCTTACCATTACCATATACATTTCATAATTATAGCTAGAGGTGCATAATTTATAATTGATCTATTATTTCCTATCATTCATTCAATCATTAAAGTTGGACGAGCATTTAAAATGAAAACAATCCCCCACATGTCATCAGTCATCAAGCACGTCATGTGACACATGTGACGCATCATTTTTTACGAAGCAGTAGTTCAGTAGTTCCTTCCATTTTTAATTCATTCATTCATATATTTCTGTGATCTTCACAAGTTTTATAGTTTTATATCCCTATTAAATTAATTGAAATCTTATTTAATAATTTTATAACAAAAATTACGACCCCGACCTTAGTTTACCCAGTGCTACGCTGTTTAGTGGTACTAAATCCCAAACGTTTATACATTTCATAATGGTCTTTTACTTGACAATTTTTTTGGGTTAGTTGGATAACCTCTCACAGAGTAACTCAGTTTTTTTGTGTGCCTATGGCGTCAAGACCCACCCCAAATCTAAGGTTAGTTATATATTTAAACTAACTTCCTCAATAATATTTTCCTCTGCACCCTCATAAAAAGCTCATTGCTCTTTTATTTAAATTATTATTATCATCATTATTATTACTCCTCACAAAGTTTATACTCATACGAAAATTTGGTTGCGCCTTTTAAAATACAGCTCGTGTATGTGTATGTGTGTGTTTATTTTTATTAGCAATCAATTTCCGGTCGGAAAAGGGGGCCGAGTCCAAAAACTCTCGAAACATTCTCTTCTCTTTATACTTTCCTTCATGAATGCACTATCCGTACAACGTTGACAGTACACAGCCGCAACAACTCTCAATAACCAACAATCTGTAATCATCCCCTTGTCATTTCGCTAAAATGATATGCTCATGCATAAATGATAATCTATTCCTCAAAATTTGCTCCACTTTAATCTCAAGTGGTTACATTCAACATTATTACTACATTTGAGAGCATTAAACTATCAAAACTTTCCTTCCAGGCAGACCAGACCCTTCCAGACAGACAATAACTATTATTTTTACTACTACACATTTTCTAATAGAATACCACAATACCACGATAGATTGTAGAGTTGTAAGTTGTACCAAACTTTGGTAGATAGATAGGTAGTAAGTAGGTGTGTGAACTCTCCTGAAAATATTATAGAGTATCGGACTACTTAAACGTACCTAACTCTGTAAATTGTGAATATTGCTCCTCTCTCGGTTCTTGGCTAAACTTTAAAGTAGTCTTTAATATTGAATATTTTACTTTCAGAATAAAAAAAATATTTTAAGAATTAATGTATTCATAAATGTATGCATCCACCAGAAGCACCAGATAGAACCCTTCCCATTTCTCTCTAATAACGTATTAAAATGAGGGAACCGTTTCACCACTTTCGTGTCGTCGTTTCCCATTCTTCGTTTCAAAAATGCTATGTATTTTCCCATTTAAAACTTTTAAGACATCTTAGTAACAAGCTTAAATGGCAAAATGCACGAAGAATTTAATGAGGAAACGAGAAGGAAGATATGAAGATTGGTGGTAATATTGACCCCCGGTTAAAATGAGAACGTTACTTTACTGTGCATAGTTTCCCCGTGCCCAAACTTGCACAGTATATATAGCAGTCCAAAAACATGTACACATTTACTTGCATACATACACACATTTTGTCATGCATCACTATTATCATCATATCAATACCAATATCAAAAATGAATTCATGCAATCTAGAAAATGTTATGTAAAAAACTTCAACTCACCAACCTCGTCATCATCATCATCATCCTCCTCTACTCGTCACTACTCACACTTTCATCCACTCTTCTCCATGCCCACGTCAACTCCCTCATTTCTTGCTCGCCAGGTAGACCAGCTACTGTAAAAAGGAAGAAGGGCCTGTTTTTTTCAAGACCCGAGCGGAAGTTACTCGCTCCACCAAAGTCAAACACGAAAGGAAAGAGGAATAAAACAATTTGGCAGAATGCAGACTCAAAATACATATATGAATTCATACAAAGAGAGACAGACTTGCCTGACCTGCTGCCACACAGCTTTTTCCACATATATACATTATTCCACGTTATTATTATTATTATTATTTATATCTTGATAAAAACCAGTTGGTTGGTAGTTGGTGAAATCACAAGAAGCCCTCATCATCGTCATCATTAAAAGTACAAAAACATACCTTATCCCGTATCATCATCAATATTATTCCGGCAAGTAGTAGTAGTACCCGCGGCACAGGCACAACAGTTGTTAGCCCTTTTTTATACCAAATATATCGTTTTTTTGTTCTCACAAATGCAATGCCACACGGCATTATTATTACCACACCGTCACCAGTCACCACGGCACAACAACGGAATTATGTATATCGTTTTTCGTTGAGTTTATATACTCTCTTGAGGAGAGTAGGAGAAGAGCTCTTTTCCTCTCCGCATGTCGTTTTATATTTATTACACGCTACCTTATATACTACAGGACAGCACTACGAGTGCTCTATTTACTGCTTAAACAAGTACAAACAACACCACACTGTCGCGTCACATACAAAGCAACAAAGGAGGCAATTTTTATATCTAATAATATTGTCTGGAAAAGTGGAAATAACGTTAACGGTCACAAAAATATCACTTGAGAGAGAGAGTACATGTATGTGTCTTTTCTCCGAGACTCGTTTTTTATTCATTTTCTACGTCCTGTCAATAGAATATGCGCACTTATTAAACAAAGCGGTTATAACGTTTGCTTTTTGCTCAATTGCGCGTTTGTTGCATGTGGGCCCCTGTTTGGGCTTGGACATTAGTGTGCTTGCTCATTGTTAAGTACGTCGCGGTGTAGTCAGTGAGTGAGTGGTAGTTTGGTACGTGGGCATATAAAGAACTTTTGGCTTCTTTTCTTTAATGCATGTCGAGGGTTTTGTGAGGTAAGAGAGGTGTATGTGGTTCTGGAACTGGACCCTTCCTGTTCCTCACGTCAGGTTAGTTAGTGGTGGTGTGGTGGTAGTCATTTCACGAGATATTTGTCAGTTTGGATTAGTATGCAAACGAGAGTGAAGGTGTAAAGAAGTGAAACTTTGGTCCTTCTTGCACAAAACCTTTTTCCAGTTTTCACTTTTTCGCCAGAGGAAATGCCAGTTTTCTGCAAAAGGGCTGCCCAACTGCGGAGGGAACGCCGGGTTGCGGTGTAAATCTCTCGTCCTCATTTTTGTTGGAAGAGGAGCTTGGATTTGCCACTTTTCAAGGCAAGGTTTATCAACAGCGGCGGCAATTATTTTTTTCATGTGGGAAATCTGAGTGGAAGACTATTGATTTTGTTGTAAAAATCGCCGATTTAAAAACAAGGAATCTTTAGTCTTCCGAACAGATGTTTCCTTCATAACGTCAATATTTTTTGCCGTCGCGCCGCTGAACATCATGGAAGTCACCTATCATCACACTTTCTCGTTGTAAACATCAAATGGAGCTACAGAACGACAAACTGCGCATCTTTATATTTTTTTGCTTAACTATCATTACTGCACCCGTTTGGCTTACGACGACCGCTTTGCTTGTCACCTACCACAAACAACGACAACGCTACACACAGTGTCAAAAGTCACGATGGATCTGTCGAAATCAAAATATTTGTTCAACTTCTCTGGAGGCAGCAGCAGCAGCAGGAGAAGGAAGCAACATCTTAACACATCTGTGGCGACAATTCAGCCCCCAATATACATGTTATGTTGATACTCAAAATATCAACTCAAAAGGTCAGTACGAAATCTATTTTACTAACATAACAACATCAACACAAGTGTACATTCCACTATTAGTGTTTTGATAATTAACTATATAGCCAATTATCCCCCCTGATTAGTCAGTAAGTCATAAACAATTTTATTTATCGTAAAAATGTATCAATCATCAACAGAATCCATCATTTGTGGATAGTTAGTTGGCATGTTTGTTTATAAAACAGGGAAAATAGACGCTGCTGCTTGATGCTAGCGAATATTCTAATCACTGAAATCTCAGTGTTTTTCTTTTACATGGCTTCAAACACAAATGATCGCACGTCTTGGTAGACTTTGTAGCGTGCCAGTGGCGGAGAGCGAGGGG
>JAHZNB010002210.1:0-29417 GCA_027744295.1 Callyntrura guangdongensis | reverse complement strand
TTTTTTTCTTTCTTGAGACCCTTATTCACATCTCATGTTTCTCATCCTGTCTCAGTTTGGTTCTATTATGACTGTATGTGTATAATAACAACTGATGCATGCACCCTGTGAACCGAGCGTACATAAAAAAGGCACAACACACACGCACACATACACTCTCATACACATTCTTTTCAGCTTTTATTCTTAAAAACAAATGACTTTTCCGCAATGCGCCGAAAACAAGGCAAGTGCTACAAAGGAAGAAAACAGGAAGGAAAAACAGGTTGGTTGTTGGTTGTCGAAGAGAATGAGCAAGGCAGTATGTAGCAGCGACAATGATGATGGTAGGGACATGAAAAAGATGGTACGAAAAGCGGCAAAAAAATGAATGCTTTCCATTTTTGCCAAGAAAAAGAGAAAAATCGCTTAACATTCCAACTGGGATAGATAGAAAATGGAGGGAGAAAGAGCGCGAGAGTCATAGATAAATGGATAGATAGATGTACTAAAGAGTGGAGTCGTACAAACGTACAGTCAGATTTTCTTTTTTAGTTTTAGTTCTACAATTTTGACTGGTCCCAACAGGCTGGGGAAGAAACGAAAGCGACAAAAGGAAGAAGAAAAAAGGGCTATGCCAAAAATAAGCGACTGACTGTGTGAAGACACAATGCCAATGTTGACGAGTCAAAGATACGTATTCTCTGTACGCGAGAAGCAACAAAAGAAGACAAAAAAGTGACGAGTGACTGAGCAGGAGCGAAATGGCAGGATAAAATAAGACCCAAAGCCGTATGGTTGGCTGGAAAATGGTATTATAGGTTATTATGGATATGCGATGCCATTTGTTGGAGAGAAAAAGAAAAATGCTTTAAATGTACATATCTTCGTATAGAGTTCCACGTGAGGATCTATAGTTTTGATGTGGGTATACTGATAAAATGATGATCTTATTGTGTAACAAAAGGACATGTGTTTTTTGGGCTTATGAGCTGCTTGTGTGTGAGTAACGATATTGCGATTATCAATCTCCTTTCTTCTGTCTTCGAAGAGGTTTATTTTATCTGATCCTCCAGAAACGCGCGCGTGGTGGCAACGGCGGTAGGGAATCTGGAAGATGCGTCGCTCACAAGCTCATTTGTTAGTTTGCGGTGGGTGTCACTGCCAAAGCCAACATTTATTTTGTCTTATTTTTTGCTTTTTCTTCTATTCTCTTTGAAAAATATTTCTATCCTTCACAGAAACTTCTCGGAAAAGAAATATGTGCAAATTGCGTATTCTAGTTTTATTGTATGTATTTTTGTGTTTTATGCATGTGTGTGTGTGTTCGTCTGTGAGGCTCTGCATGTTTGCAGGGCTTTTGTCGCAGAAAATCAGCTCGAGCAGAAAAATACAATGTTTTTCAGCCTTTGAATAAAAATGCAAAGAGACAGCTTGTCTCTACATCTTTCTTGACAGAAAAGAGAGGATTTTAAAACAAAACACGGAAAAAACTGCTAAAATATGCGATTGTATTGCCCTTCCACCACCACCGCTGTATCCGAGCATTCACGCAGCGACGAAACGTGTGTATGAGCGAGTTTGAATATGTGACTGTGTGCCAAAAAACCAAAACGAACCAAGAATGAAGTGAAGGTGGGAAAACAAAAGGCATTTTTGTTTTGTGCGACAGTGTGTGAAAGCAAGACGCACACACTCGTGCCTACGCACAAAATGAACAGTAAAGTTGTACAGAAAATAGACGACAAGAGAAGTGGAAGGAAAACATGCACAAAACATGCAGATTGAAAGTGTCTCGTATCCACGCATAAATAAACAAGCGGGATTTTATAGCACCTTTTACCCGTTTTTTTGTGTTTCGCTGTCTGTCTGAAGAAAAATATTAAATGCCAGTCTAAAAGGTACACTCGACTGAACATGGTGAGCGTTTCCTATTTATTTAGACAAAATTAACTCTGCCTTTGAATAAACCAATTTCGTAAGTGAAATTGCCAAGGATTAGGCGGCAACGACGCCACCAATGTTTTAAAAATGTGGCCATGGATTTTTTCCTGCAAGAGTATCAGGAGAAGGACGAAAGGAACTGCGTCTGACACCAGTCAAGTCAGAAAATGTGTGACAACGATTGCAGGATGATCATGAGGAGAATAATCGTCATCATTCCGGTCCAACGTAAAAAAAAGGCCATTTATCACACCGGCGAGCCAGCCAACGTAACATTTTTGCATTATCCAGCCATTCATTTCCTACAACAGCCTTTACCACCACCTTTACCATCACCACCACTACTAGCAGTAGAAGCAACAGCACACATAAATGCGCTTTTTGCAATAATAAAAACTTTTTTAAAGCAAGATGTTTCCTGACTCAATTGTCGAATTTTCCTGGTGTCTTAGTTTTATTCACAGGATTGTAAAACAGCTCATCAAGAACACCAGTCAAGCAAACAAAAACTTTTTTCTTCTTCGTTTCCTTCTCTCTCTCTCTAATCTTTTGTTTATTTCTGTTGTGTTGTTGTGACTGCTGCTGCCGACTACATACTACACAAACAAAGGGAGCTTTTATACACAAAAATCTAAACAGACATTTCCTCAATTTAATTTCATTCTTCACTAGCAGAGTCGTAGTTGTGTCGGAGAGAGAAATCAGCCACTAAACGAAATTCTCTCATCGTCTTCAACGCCATTATCAACGTTGCTCCTTGAGTGTGTCGGAGTTTTATTCCCAGGAAAGCAACAGGAGGATTGGGAGAGAAGAGAAAAATCCGCGTAAAATTTTTTTCTTCAAAGTAATGCCATGTTAAAAGGCATAACTAAAAGCATACCCAGAGAGAGCGAGAGAGACGAAGAAAAACAGTTCTTTTTCCATTAACATTTTTTCGCCATTTTTACCACCAGCAACACTACGAGTTTTTTTACCCCTACTGCAACTACCACTACTACTAAATGCTCAGCTATTTTTATTGCTAAACGGTATGCATTATGAATAAAAACGTTTGCTATGTCATGGCATGCCTGAAATGCGTACGGTTGCCATTATCCCTAATGGGTTGATGATCACTATCATCACAACATCATCACCATCGCATCGTCGTCGTCATCATCATCATCAGTAGTGGTACGCGCAGTAGCAAAGCACAACAGTCACTGCAACATTTTCACTTCCGTTATCAAGCTCATCATCGTGATCATCATCCTCGTCGTCCTGTCTAACTATTTATCTGCCTATCGCAAAATGACTATATAACTGTCTGTCTGTCTTCTGGGGAGCAGAAGTTAAGAAGATGATGGGGACGATGCTGATAACGGAACGACCAAACTTCCGAGGATATTTTGTTGCATGGCTTTTTGGCTTTGCGTAATCGGATCTATTTCTTCTTGGCAAAGCATTTCCCATTTTTTCCTTTGATTCTGTATTTTTTACGTTTCCATACATTACAATTTCGTTAAAAGTAAATATCTATAATGTTGCTGGTTTATTTGGCATGAAATGAAGGGAAAATGGATTTTTTGCAGTATTAATGGTGCGGGCTAAACAGCTTTATTCTCGGCATTTCACTCATTCACACACACATAGTCACCCTCGCTTTGCCCATCAAAAGATTCCACCAACGAGATAATGTGACTGACTGTTGGTGTATGTGAATGAAATGACAGAGATAGGCAGACCATCAGACAGGTAGAGGAAAAACCTGCAGAAATTGACGGCATTTTACCAAAAAAGAGTACAGGATTGCCATCATGTCAGCTAAACATAAAGTTCATTATGATCACAAGCAACGGAACCAGCAGCACCACAGCAGCCTCCTTTTTTGTCTATTTTGTTGGTTGAACAAGTTAAATAGTATATTAAGCTGAAAATCTAACAAGCTCAACGAGAGAGAGTATTATTTTGCTATTGTTATGCAAAATACACACACATTACAAACAGCAACCATTACTTAACATGCACTAACACGAACACCACCACCACAACTGATGGCATAACTGACAACATTTTAAGTGAAGTAATTTAGCAATTTTTTTAGCTAATGGTAATCCCATCATCGTCATCATTATATTTCATTTTCGGTTTTACTAGTCCTTGCTTCTCTCTCATGTCCTCCGTTCAAATATTTATACAAGATAAACTCATCTTGTGAAACTTAAACAGACATGGGATCATTTTCCTTCGCCGGTTGGTCGAGTACATATTTGCTTTTTAAGGATAAAATAAAAATCTTCGGGGTTTGTTTGGATATTTGAGAACTTGACTGCTTTCTATCGTCATTTCAGTAAGTAAACAGTTTACATTCAGGGTTGCCTACTAAGAACGACGAAAAATTCCTCAAGAAAATCGCCGATTACCTGCAACCTCTTTCATGCCACAAGAAACCTTTTTCCTGTTTAATCACCAAACCCACTATATTTCATTATCTAATACCTATGCAACTTACCAGTATGTGCCGGTACTTTGTTTACTTTTAAACCTCTTTTCTCTTTCCTATACTTTTTTTTACTTGGCTTACTTTTTTGCCGAGCTTCGCAGAAAACTATATATTTTTCTCTGCTAATGAGCGCCAATCATCATCGACGTCGTCGTCGTCATCATTCTGAAGAAAACTTTTGTTCATGCCAACAACTTCTTTCTTTATAAACTCTCTGCCCGTCCGTGTACACTATTACACCGGGTATTCCTTCCTAGCTTGCATGAGTGTATGTAGTTGTGTGTGTGTGCATTTTATTTACCCAGAAACATAGAACCGTCGTAGCAGTAATAATGATGATAATATTGCCATCATCAATGATCCCATCAGACACACTCACTTTGCAACAATTCACAGCTCATTGTTACCCTCCTTCTAAACAATGCCAGGATAATCTGCTCTAGTCCCATACACATCAAAGCATACCCAATGATAATAATATATAATTGTGTATATCTGCCATGGCCAACAATCATAATAATAACGATAATCAGTTATTTTTTGTTTCTCCCCAGCTTCACATTCAGAATACTGATCATCAGCATCACCATGATGACGATGACAATCATCATCCATTTTATACGTATAAGCATGTCGCGTAGCAATGAAAAAGTTCGTCCTACCCAGGCCTGCTACCATGCAATTTTGATAGTCTACGTAATTGTAAAAGTATGTACCTTGAATCAATATCACAGTCCTGCTTGGTTAAATAACAGTACATATAAAGAACACAATGAACACACATTTATACTTGGCTCACTGTGTCGTGCATGTCCTGCAGTAGGAACAGCGAATATAAAACCGTCATCATCATCATATTATTATATAGAATAAGCAACAGAACCAGCAACAATAACAGTGCAACGTGTTACTTCATTGTTAACCCGGTAAGTAAACTGTTCTACGAAAGGACGAGACTTTTTGTTTAATGGCTGTTGGCTGTGTGTATCCCATTGTAGCCTTAATGGCAATAGCATGTGCATAAATATTTCAGCGTATCTTTTTTCATAGAGCTTTCCTGTAATATACATACGACTCTTCTCAGACAATCAAACCTCACATGATCAAACTCAAACAGTGAGAACAGGAGAGAGAGAGAGAGAGAGAGAGAGAGAGAGAGAGTCGGGTAGAGAGGTAGATAAACATTGACCATCTGCAAAAAAACGCTGGCATGTACCTTAGAAGAAGAGTAAAAAACAACGGTGTTTTCTTTTTTCATTCCTTCGTCCATTCTTTGTTGGCTTCATTGACTCTGAGCAATACGCCAAGAAACAAGCCCAAAAAATTCATACTTTTCCTCCGACTATCTCTCTCTCTCTCCCCCAATCTGAAACATTTTTAATACAAAAGTTAATGCTGCTCACATGAAGATACTCACTGTATGTCTGTAATAATAATATATGTATGTATTTCTCTCTCTCTGTATGCAGTGCACTACTTCACCTGCTGCTGGGAGATGCACACAGGTAAAAAAAGTAATACTATCATCATTGTTGCATTTTATTACCTTCAAGCTTACTTCTCACCGAGGGATGCTGGTGTTGAGAGAATGGTGGTGGTGTGTAGTGTATAGGCAAAAAACTGGAAGAACCAGTTTGACTCAACTTTTATCTGGTCGAAAGGTTACCGTCCCTTTCTACTTCTTTTGAGACTCTTTAACACGAAAAAGATGACGATATATTGAAAACGATGATGACCAATACTATATGTACTACTGCCTCTGTTCCTACTTGGTTATCATCGTATTATATGACACACACAGCAATGAGGGTTTTAAAAAGACATTTCATTATAATGAAACTCTTATAATAATCAAACTGAGTCAATGATGATGATGATGGTTGTGGTAAAGATGAAGAAGATCAAGAAAACACGTAAGATGCTACGATGACAGTAAGTAAACCACCATACATATTGTATTAAGATTTCCAATCTGAGCCACATAGGAGCTGAAAAGTTACTCGCAGAAGCATAGAAGAGAGCATTACTGCAAAAACTTAAGTAGCAAAAAGTATATTACTGTTTATATTTTAAGTAGTCTTCTTTCCACTCCAAACTTACATTTTACCTTTTTTCAAATATTGTCTCTCAGAGATGGTGTGTAGGTGAGTAGGAACAGTAGTAAACTTAATATCTTGGTAGGTATGTTGTGTCTGTGTACATCAGACTGTAAAAAAATCTT
This sequence comes from Callyntrura guangdongensis, assembly GCA_027744295.1. Taxonomy (NCBI): domain Eukaryota; kingdom Metazoa; phylum Arthropoda; class Collembola; order Entomobryomorpha; family Paronellidae; genus Callyntrura; species Callyntrura guangdongensis. The sequence continues at coordinate 22,791 of JAHZNB010002210.1, read as the reverse complement.
TTTCGCCCTGAAGATATTAACCAAACCCAGCCAACAAAGCCGGCTTACGCATCATCTTACACAACTTCTTTTTCATACATATTGTCCCTCTCCTGTCTTCCTTACAGTTTCCTGCCATATCTCTCAATATGGCAATAATAATATTATAAGCGAGCCAAACTTTATTATAATATTTTTGTAGGGTAAACTCAACGAAAGAAAAAGAAGCCTGAAGCTGGTCATCATCATCATCAGAAGCAACAAACAACAGCAGCATTTTATAAAAAGAAATTTTTGGTAGGTTGCCGTTTCTTGCTGGCATATCCTCCTCTCCTGAGCTTCTGTTTAAGTAGACGTGTTATTACCAGCACACACACACACATAATAATAATAAGTTAGTAAGTAGGTATAGTGAAATGTCATGACGGGCACGAAACAAAGCTTCAATAAAGCCGGACGACAGGTAGGTTGGTTGGGAGTAGGTAGATATATTTCTTCATTAAAAAGTTGTTGTTACAAAACAATAAGCTCTATTGCCAAGTCAATGTGTAGTAAAGTTTAGCACAGAGTTAGTGTTTGTAAAGTTTTCAGTAAAATTATACAACTTTATACATGCTATTATGCCTACGTATAAATAGCAATAGTGGCAAAATGGAAACGGAGCAGGTAGGCGGAATAACATTAAATTATGTGAGTGTTTTTCTGTATTGTACTTTGTACTACGTCTGCACTTGTAAATATAGTAGCTATTTAGTACATTCATACGTTGAGTTTATGGTGTGCATAGGTTGAGTTTGAAGAAGTTTTCTTGTCATGTTTTTCCAAGTGGCTGTGAGGAGGTTTCTTGGTGGTTGAGTTATCAAACACCTAAATGGCAAATAAAGCACGGGAACATATATATGAGGGAGGTTTATTTTAAAATATGTGTAGCTTTGCAAAATTAAATGTTATATCACATCGTCGTCACACCACAAACACTCTGGTATCATGATATGTACTAATAACAAACAGCTAGAGAAAGGCAGTGCAATGTTTTGCGTTGCCGGTTTTTTTGGGGGTTGGATAATCGTTTTGACGTAACTGTCGTTTTTTTTGCGGGTGCAAAAGGTACATATACATAATAAATATATACATATGTATGTAAGTTTGTTATGATATGTAGAAGGTAGGCGAAAAGTGATAGGCAGCAATTTACACGGAATTAGTGTGCTGCTTGATTGAAGTATTTTTTGACGGTTTTTGGGGAAATGCCAAGTTGTTTTGGGAGAGAGAAAAAACACAGGTGCAAAAATATCGGACAAAACGGGCCAACGAGAATCCTTAGGGAATAATTGTATTTTTTTCGAGGTATTTTCTCAGGGAAAGGATTAAGTTTACCTAAGAAAATACTTTTTTATCGGCAACAAGACAAGTTTGAGTAGATGACAGAAGTTTTTTTACTGTTTTTCTAAAACGTGGCAAAACGAAACACTACACATATATGGCTTACATATGTAAGAAAAACTTCCTGGGAAAATGAAGAAACAACGGTGATGGTGATTATATAAGAGTGATTGGTTTCACAAAATAAAGTTAGTTTTGCTCCGAGGGTCAATATTTGACATTTTGATGCTTTCATTCATTTGTACGACTTAATCGGTAAACGAAACGGGAAATGAAATACGTGATGATGATGATGAGGGTAGTACAGGTACAAAAACGAAAAACAGTTTTTTAATCTATACTATTACTATTATGTTGTTGTGAGTAGTAAGTTAGTAAGCAAAAAATAATACTGAAACGCAATCAAGTTAATGTGCAAAAAACGAGCAACGTTGTGACTTTGTGACAAGCAAACGTTTAAATCTGCAATCAATGATTTATGACATGGTTATTATTAGTTATTAATATTAATGGTGACTGTGACTATAAGAAATGGTCGAGAGGAACTCACTATCTATCAGTAGTAATAGCATAACAGCAGTATGATGAATACACACGGCACTCCCGCTTATGATATCCACCCATCCACTATCAAGCTTTGTACTAGTAATAATACAAATACCGCAGTTTCGACGATGAAAATAGAAATCTATCTGATAGCAACTCTCTGAGCGTGTAGAAATTCGAAACGGCAGTGAAATTAGCAGAAAACTCGTAATGAAATGTACACATGTCAGTGAGGTTTATTGCTTTCGCGTTCCCTCCGGATTTTAGGCACGATTAGCGGAAAAAACAATTCAATTATGTTGGTTTTAAAAAGTATGTAGAGGGCCAATAATTTCAACCAAAAATCCACGTTTCCCTACTCCATTATATTGAGACCTAGTAAAAAAAATTAAACCTAGAGTTACACTCTCTTGAATATATGGCTCAACTCTTAAAATTGTACCTGTACCCGCTGTGTATGAGTAATAATAATCATAATCACATCTGCCACATAAACGAATGCCAAACTAAAAGTAAATCAAACCGGACAGAAAAAATTAAGGTGCAGCTGAAGCAACAGTACCAGAACACACACGTACTACAATACAAAAGTAGTAAAAAAAATTTAGAACAGGAGCAAAAATAATTATAACTTTTCGTTCAATGGAATCTTGAATTTGTTCAAGTTGATTTGGGTGTTTGTTGCTTCTGTTGTTCTTAAACCACTTTTCAAACCAAAAATGGTGATGCATGCGATAGGGTTGAAAGAAAATAATAAAATCAATCCAGATGTATTTTTGCAACACGTAAGGAACAGAAAAGTGCTGTTAGGTACCTGTTTTTTTTCTTTCTTTTTAAAGTTTTAAGAACTTTTCAGTTGGTGGCGGGAGCGCGCCAGTCAGGCGACTTTTTGGCACCTAATAATATATTTATTTCACACTCACAAGCTTTGTGCTATATATATTAGACCTTAAAACAGGAAAAAAGTGGTGTACTTTTTTAAGTGCTGTTTTTTAACTGCAAAATTGCATGACAGCAATAAACGCTTCTCACACATACTTCGCTTCATCACCATCATCATCAACATGAAGTTGGTCTAGTCGTTCAATTATTAAAAAATTGTTAGGAAAGGCCAAGGGTGCAAATCAGGTAATAAAAAGGCAAATAGGAGTTTTCTTCACAGAAAGGGTTTCACATAGCGGATTCCAGCGAGGTAGACAGTGAGAGAGGCTATATAACAATTAGCATCATTCAATCATTTCCTTTATTGTTATTACAGGCCTCGTTTGTGAAAACTATGACTTTGTTTGCCAGCCATTTTTTCGCTCTCTTTTAGCCCTTTAGTTTGCAGGAAAATCAATATAACAACGATTTTGCCTGCACCACCATTCCCATCATCATCGTCGTCTTCATCCACTGGCACGAATCTAGGTGGAAACCGTATTGACATGCACTGCTTAAAATTGTAGGCCTTCCTTCCTATTCACATTTCCCAAAAGAACGTCGAAAAAATCAGTTAAGTACCAGAACGAAACTATTGCAGAGAACGGCCGTCTTTTGAAACAAGTGGTTTTGCTGTATGGCTGCTGTTTTGGGCAGGCAGGTTTTTTTCTCGTTATAACGGCCGGTTTACCAACTTAAAGCAACTACCTATTTTGTCGCACAGCTCACGTTCAAAGCTCAGTGTTTACTCACGGCTTCTTTTAAACTTGTCGTTTTTTTCTCGTTATACATTTCGACTCTTAGCTATTTTTACACAAATGTGGCACTATGTTGGCTTTGACTGTTTTGTAAGTGGACATAAATCTCGATGCGCTCTTTTGAAAAATGATAGTGGAAAGAGGAAAAAACGACGACGAATAGAGAAGACCATTTTTCCGCCAACAGCAGCAGCATCAGTTCCAATGATTCCAAGTGGAAAACTTGTTTTTCACTTTAATTTTTTTCCAGTCATTCTGTCTACGTTCATCTATTCTTTTGGTCTTTTTTATTGTTGTTTGGATGTGTGTGTAGGTGCAGTAGTGGTTGAGCAATGAAAGCAAGAGAGGCTGATGACGGTGAAGATGGTCATCATGTTGAATGGCTACTTTACTGGAATGGATGGGTCGCACACAATTGGAAACAGGAGAAGAATGGATGGATGTAAAGAAAAGCACACACACAAAAAAAATTGGAAGAGCTCAAGCTCAGAGAAAACTGCTTTTTTGTTGTGTGAGTTTGTATTGAAATGAAAGAAGCACCCAAACAACAACTTGTTCTTCTCAGGATGGTCAACAGCATTACAGTATCATCCTCATCGTCGTCGTCGTCATGTCCATTTCATTTTTTGTTAAGAATGCTGGTTTGGTGGTTTGTGTCATTGATCAACTTGAAATAGTGAGCACACAAACCGTTCTCGGTGTAGTTGTTCGTCTTTTTCAGTAGTTGACAAAAAGGAGCATGACGACGATGATTAGGATGATGATGAGAGAAATGAACAACCTAAGAAAAAAATTATTTATAGGTGATACTTCATTTCAAGCTTTTCTTGTTCATTATTCTCAATGCAGTTTATTAATCAAAATCACCAAAAAACGAAAGCTGAGAAGATGTAAGAGCCACTGTGACAATGAATTGTGGGACATTACGAAAGCCAAATAAAATGTAGTAATTGAAGGCAAGAGAGAGAGAGATAGGATGCATGACGAGCAATTTGTTTTATGACACTTTTTTATTGTCATGCTGGACAAGTGATGGTGCAGTGGACACAAGAAAAAAGTATTGAGAAGACGGCTGCTGTTTGAAAATAAAATATTATGACAGTATCCCTCTCTCTATCGCTGGTTTTTTGGGTGATCGGTTACCACTTTACGCTGCTTACATTGTAGGGGTAGGTATACGTAATCAAAAAAGTGAATAAAAATAAATCCTGTTCAAGTACAAATTTAACAGCAGCAGGCAAGCCAATTAATCAGGTACGCTCACAGTGGTATAGCCACAAAGCCAGCAGCTCAGCGATGGATTGGATTTGGGATGGTGGAAGGCGAAGACAGCAAAATAAATGAGTCGTTTCAATTTTCATGTAAATTTAAAATTAAAAAAAGGAAATGCTGCCGTTGTTTGATGCTGTTGCTGCTACCAAATAAATTATCATCATCATCGTCAACTATTGTGTGTGTGTGTCTATGTGCCTGTGTTGTGAAAGTTGAGGGGGTTGCTGCCTGAGACAAAATAAATTGAAAGGGTAATTTATTTGGTCACGACATGACAAAGCCAAAGAGGTTGAATGAAACTAATAATAATAACCTTCCAAAAATAAAATCTCAACTTGATTACCTATTAGTAATCGTCTTGTCTCTTGTAATATAGGTATGTGTACACATGTAGTCTCGTCAGAGAACTAGTCAGTAACTTTAATAAAAACCTGATACTTCCTTTTTAAATTGTTTTTATTAGGAAATATTTTTTCAAATAATATAAACATAAAAATAAATTGAGAAACACACGAGGATTAAATTCCCCCTGTCTCAAGCTGTCTGGCTGTAGCATTTTCCGAAAAATAGTTGTTTTTATTGGGGAAGCTTGGCTTACCCGGCTACTGGCCACATGACGCATGACTCTGCTGCTACCGAGTGAAGTGAAAACTTGACGAGGGACAACATAAAACCAGAATAGAGCTTATCGTCACGCACCGATACAATCTTGTGTTGAATTTGCTATCCTTTGTTTGTGTTTTGTCTAGAATTAAACTTTTAAATCTAAAATCCCAAAAATATTCGAGATTCAAGTATCCGCCATTTATAGACTTTGAGACAGCCATTTTTACAAGATATTTAATTATAATTCAATTTTAAGCAGTTCCTACTAAAAATGCTGCAACGACCGTTAAAAGCTGCTCAAGCAATTGTAAGATTTTCTAACTATTCTCTAAAAACATTATTTTTATACTCAAAGACGAGGTGCTTGTCGTGACTAATGCAAGCATTACACCTCCACCGTCTCCACCTCAGCCTGAATTAGTATGCTCTACAGAATTAATAGATAATGCAAGGGAGACGTTGTATCTATTGGTTGACCTTATCTCATAAAAAACGAGAAACGTTTTACTAGAAATAAACAACTCGACTGACGCACTACTAAAAATGTAAATAATAAATTCAGTAAATAACTACATTGAATAGACCATTCATAATGTACCTAAAAAACGAGGAAGGTGCCTTGCATTTATGTTTTTCATCCTTTTTTTCCTGGATTAATTGGCTCAGCTGGAAGCTTACAAAACCAATATCTTCCAGAAACACTATCCCCGTGAAAAACACAACAAGCTCGTCACGTAATGCATTTTATATCCTCTCTTGTGCATTTTCCTCAGCTAACAAGAAGATATTGGCTGAGATACCAGATAAACCTTTCTTTATACCTGTCTTGTTCCAGTTAACCTTTCCTCTCATAACTATACTCTCACACCGCGCCATCCTAACTACACGCCTTCTTCCTTCCTGTTGTTGTCTGACCCCCTACCGGGTAGACACCATCAGAAAATATATGATACCCCAGCCACTTTGCTCATCCTTCCACCACCAACAGCAGTTCTAGTCCAGTTTACTTTACTCCCTTGGAAATCTTTTTTTCTTCTCCTGCTTCTTTCCTTCTTCCCCATATTTTTATTTTCATTCTTTCCAGTTTTTTTCTGTATTTACTTTTTACTTAGAAAAATGAGATTTTTTTCTCTCTATTCCTCTTTCACGCTCACCCTCTTCACTCCACTCACTTTTTTCCTCGCTCCCCATTTATTTGTTTGGTTTTTTTTTCTGTTTTTCCTGGTTGGCCTTTTATACCCTTTTCTCAATTCAATTCTTTCTAAAGTTATGGTCATAACATCTAATATGATATCTGTACGTGGTATTGTGCAAAAAAGAACCTGGTATTACGTACGCTACGTCATTGCACCGGTTATTATGAAAGTCCACATTGGAGAAGGGTTAGGGACCGGATAGATTAATACAAACAGAAACGATCCATATTTTTTTCTTCTTAAAACATCTCAAACTTTTCTTCTCATGCCACACGGGTAACAAAAATTGTTTGGAGTTATATTTTTTTTTATTTTTCACTAAAAAACTACTTACTTTACTACCAGTCATATTAAATCATCCATCCATTTTACCATTTTTTTCTCTGGTTTGCTTTCTGTTGGAGAAATGGCTCAAAGGGGGAAATAGATACACGATTTTACGCAATATATACATTATATAGGATGTCCTGAGTATTTTATGCCATAAGGAAAAAATAAACTTTTCCATTAGCAAAATCTATAAATTTTACAATAAATTTTTTCCCTAACCTTTTTTTCTCTCGCTATTGATAAAGACGATGAGGATGACGACAACGAAGATGATGATGATGAGCATAGAAACTTTTTTTAGCTTTTCCTTCCTTCCCCGCCTCCTTGTCGTGAATAAATCAGTGATTTCTGTCTATCTCACTCAGAGAACCACACGAGGAAAAATAATAAAAATAAACTTTTACTGATCCCGAATCCTCGTTTTCATTCAACCGTACACACAACAGACATCCCATCTCCACCTACCCAACATTTCACTCTGCTAACAAGAAAGTGCACCGCTGCTAGTGAGAGTATGTTAGATTTAAAATATAATTTAATAATGGAAACATCATCATGATCAGCATCGGTAACACCATATCAGCATTAAAAGAGCAGCAAGGAAAAGCCAAAAGCAGTTAACAAACTTAATCTACACAGCAATCTATACACATGCATGAGTGATTGTTGAGGGTGATGACGATGATCAACTCTCTNAAAGAGCAGCAAGGAAAAGCCAAAAGCAGTTAACAAACTTAATCTACACAGCAATCTATACACATGCATGAGTGATTGTTGAGGGTGATGACGATGATCAACTCTCTATAAAGCCATGTAGCGTCGTCAAAAGTTGGAATCTTTTTTCCTAAAAAAATCACTTTTCTGCCATATTATTCGTTTCCCAAAAGTAAAAATCTCGTTTCTTCCCTGGAATGGGAATGTAAAGCTAAAAATATCTAAATGACTTTCACTATAATATATAGTGGTTTGGCCATTCAAAAGTTCATTCTCTCGACATGCACAATTGAAAAGTTGAAAAGCGTAAGCTCGAAAATGATCGAATTTCTTGCTTTGTTTGTGGCTTTGGGTATATCATTGAGATTGGAGAGGAAAACAGAGGGAGAGCCCTTGATGATGGTGGCCACAGCCCATTTTACGATAATAACAACAATAAACATAACAATTTACAATGGAAATTCCTATTTTTGCTGAATACCTACGCACATGGTATGCAATTGCAACGGCTTGGATCTCAAAATAAAATAAACTTACTTTCAAGTTGATTTCCCTTCGAAAATTCTATTTTTTACTTAAATCCTGCAAACATAGGCACCCTAACCAGCTATACAAGTATACTGAAATGATCTTATTTTGATGATGTTACTCTGCTACGCTGCTATGTGCTTTCACTGTTTTGTTTGCGGGTACACAAAAAAGATGTTCTACATCATCATGGGAGCCCCATTATTTTACTGGCTATTGTGAAACTCCACAACGCTTGTGGTAATGCTAGTTGTCTGTAGAAAAACCCCCGTACGAAAGAAATTGTTTTGTTATGTAACATTCATTCATGCCCTGTAACATGCTCTGCTGAAGTTGCTTTCTCCTCTCTGTCGCTTTTTGGTGGATTAGATAAAATGGATTACTATTGAAAAGTGCGAGAGCTCCCACAACTACCAAACCATTAGCCAAAACGAGAAAGAAAATCGTCAGCAGCATCATCATTGTCATCATCAACAGCACAGTTGCTACTACTATCATTACTATTACCATTAAATGCACTTCTATGATGGCAATAACGCACACACATACGTATACAGTGATGCTACATACGCTAGAGGATTCACGCACTCCCAGACAAAAAGTTGAAAGCTGATCGTGGTGCAGAAAAGTGAAAAACCTTCACAGCAGAAGAATTGGTGGGCTTGCGGACGAATGGCCAGGGAAAATGGATTGTATATAAACCATAGAGAATGGATATATGATGATGACGATGTACATTACGCAATGCGTTTTCTTTCATTGCATTACACTTTTAGTTGGTAGCGCTATTTCATCGAGAAAGCGAGTCAGCCATGCATAGAGCGAGAGAGAGAGAGAGTGAGAGCGCGATCTGAACCATAAGGAAAATGAATAATATAAATGTATGAATGCAGCAGCAAAGAAATAAAAGCCTTTTAAAGTTTTCACTTTAAAATGAGCACACACGCATATTATACGCATATCTCCACTTGTACAGGCCAATTGTGCTGATGCAGACACGCATAATGCTTTCCCTTTTCCTTTAAAAAATAACCTTTCTTAGGTTTTTAGTGGTAAATGCCCTTTCTACTAACTCGTCAGTAAGGAGGAGGAGTAGTAACTGCAGACACTTCTCTCTGCTCTACGCGTTTTCTTGTGGTTTTCCTTTTCATAGTGAAAGGAAACGAGGAAAACGAGAACGAGAGGGAAGAAGAAGAGGATGACGACGTGTCATACCCCACCACCACTACCGCCACAGTATTGTATTTGCACAGGAGAAGGGCTAGAAGGAAAATACTTTTCCCTTTAGACGTTTCCTTCTGGCTGAAGCGGCCCTTGTTCTCTTTTAAAGTGGCTATATGGCTTCACAACAGATACTGCTCCATTTTACAGAGAGAGTGTGTATAATATGAACTTTCTGTGTGTATTATTTTTGTTATAGAAGACAACAGCTTTTGCTGGAGAGATTCAGAATGAACGCCATAAATCACAAAGAGTTTAATAAAATATTACTATTACACGCCTTTGCATTAGTTACGGACCAGTGCTGTTCAGGATTTGCCGTTGCTCTCTTTCTTTCTTTCTCGGTCTGTCCTCCACTCCCTGTCTTTTGTAATCTGTTTTGTTCTTCAGCACAAAAAGTGCATTCCACATTCTTTACAGTACAGTAATAATAATAATAACAATACGAAGAATAATACTGATATTAATAGCCATCTAAACTCACAATTTATAACAAAGTAGTGACATTGCTGCTGCAGCTGCCTACTTCAGAGTCTTTTCAAAAACTGTAGTTTATCCACACCATTTTGTTCAGTTTGTTGTACCGTTTCGTAGTATATTATTATTATTTTAGAGTGAAAAGTGAAAATTTTCTCATTTCCTCTCCTTTTCACTCTTCTCCTGCCTCATCTTTTTCCTGTCAAGTTCTTTACAAGTAAAAGAAAGGGAGTTGAAAAAGAAGTAAAATTGAAAGGACAAAGGACGAATTTTTGTTTCGTTCCTTTTAAGTTAAGTTATACAATGTATCAGTATTTCATTATTATTATCATCATCATGCAACACAAGAACGGTACAGTGTCATCATGTCGCGACGTTCAGGCCAAGCAAGGATGATGACGATGACAATGACAATTTTCCTGCTAATAAATAATAATAAATTTAATAGCAATAATATGCATCCAAGACTGCATATTAAATTCTTTTGCAACACTCTTCTTATTTCTGCAGCCACCTTCAGGCAGAGTTGTTGTCACCGTCGTCAAATTGTCATGTACTTCGTCATTATAAATCCTCATCACTCAACTCTCTACCCAACCACCTTTATAATAACCCTCCCCTGCTCTTTCTTGTGACGACGACGACGACGCTGCTGACGATAAAAGGAAATGCGCCCAAGACGGATGAAATATTGACGGGAATTTATTTCATTTTATGACAACCTTCTAGGTGGTATACTAATATTGTGCGCGGTGCGGCGCACTACGACTGGGTGACAATGACATGGAAATCCTTCTGCATCTTTCATTTTCATTTCGCGACAATAACAATAAGAGAGAGAAATAGATAGATAGATCCACACGCATGCATAACAACAACAACAACAACATTACAGCAATAATATGTAATGCAATACATGCTCAATCATTGTCACCCTCTGATTGTCGTCGTCATCCCAGTCTCATCATCACTATCCTCACAGTCATTGCATTGTTGTCTCTCTACGTTTACATCAGCTAAAGCTCTAGCTTGCTTGCATAAATAATGATACATCTTACATAACAACACAGTAAGTACCTATATATTTCTATCACTCTCTTTTTTGTTTCCGTAATCCTCTTTTTTCCCCAGCGACATCCACCCAACAACTACTTGTTTTCTTGTCATCGCCATCCTCATCATCTCACACACCACATTGCAAAGTCATCGTCTGTCGTCATCAACATTCTCATATGCGTAATATAATACTCTTCTATCTCTAATCTATTCGTGTATAAGAGTGTCGACGGGGTGATAAATAATAAGAAATAATAATAATCACCTCCTTTACCCTCCTACTCTTCTCCCAAAATGTCATCACCCTCCATTCGCTCTTTCCTAAAAACACCCAAGAAGATGGGACACATATTTCTCCGATTTACAGCACATTCCACTTTAACCTCTAAAGCACCAACTTTATTTTGATGTGTCTGCTGCTCATTCCTCCGTTCCACCATTTCAATAAACTTTCAGAGAGAGAGAGTCAGTAGTAACATAAATGCACAATATGCACTCAATAACTACAAAACATTAAAAGCACACAGGGAAATGAGTCGCAAGAAGATGAAGGAAAAATGGAAAACAATTAAAAGTACAATAACCATAAGAGACGCTAAAGCGCATAAAATGATGAGCAATATGTAACGTCGTGGCAATAAACAACGGTAATAATAATAACCGTATCGCGCGCGTTAGTAGTATGACCCGGTATAAAACTGGAATAATAAAAAGGAAGAGAATTACATCAGCCAGCAGTAAAGCCGAGAGACGATAGCAAGAGAGATTTCCCTTATGACCCGTGAGAGCTGCCTAAATACCCTTTTTCATTTGTTCGGATTTCCATAAAATCTCTAAAACGAGAGATGCGTTTTCGTTCCGCTCCGCTCACTAAACGGTACGGAGATAATGAGGGCATCTGTTTGATTTACAGAGGAGTACAGTTCTCCACGACGTTCTTGGTTTATTACTACGCTCTGTGTGTGCGTTGTTGTGTCTCTTCGGCTCGTCTGACTTTTTGGCTGGAAGTGAAGGTTTTTTGAGGGGCTAATTTTATTCGTTTGTGTACGTGCCCTGCGTGTATGTAACTAACCAAAATCGTTGATGCATATGGATGTGGATGAGATTTGTGTGTAACTAATTTTCAGTACGGTGCTTATTATTGGGTGTACAAACTACAAACTAAGGAGAGAGGGAGAGAGAAAGCCCAGAGTATCGTCCAGATTTTAAGTGGACTCGTAAATCACCCGCACTAACAAACGTGTACAAATACAAACAATAACAAGCAGAGCAGAGTTGGAATGATGATGAGAGGGAATTTAATGAATGGACATTTTATCTGGAAAATGATCAAATGAATCAGAGAGGAGATGATGATGATCAGAGAAAAATCCAAAAGTAGAAAAGATGCAGATGTTTGTACATATTGTTGGTGTTGTTGCTGTCGTCGGGATATGGTAAATGCCTAATATGGTTGTTATATATATTATGCATTTGCTAGGGTCTGTTGATGATAATAAAGAAAAAAAGGCCCAACACAATAATAATAATATTATCATCGTCATCATCATCATCATTGCACAACAATAAACGCAGTTGTAACAATAATAATAACTAACAACACAGGAACGCTAACAATACACAAAAAAGTACAAATGGCAAATGGAGTCAGTGACTTCAGCAGTTCAGTGCTTGAAAATATATTTCTTTTTTTCCTTTTCTTCTTTTTTGTCAGATTCCCTTCTTAAAAAGAGTGAACAAGTTACATAATATTATTAGCAGCTATTAGTAGAAGGGGAAAAAAATCTTTCCGAAAAGAGGAACGAGAAAATGAATGAGATGTAATTTTCATTTCACTTTTTTTGCTTCTTTTCATTGTACTACATTGTCAAGTTCAAGTTGACTCCTCCGTCTATGCAGTGTACCATGCAAGCCGCCTAATAATACTAGCCTAAGAACAGCTAACCCGACAAATATAAAGCAATTTTCAAACAGACGAAGAGCATTCTTGTCGGCTGAATTGTTAAATGGCTAATAATACGAGTAATAATGTATAATGTGTTTCTTCTCTTTCTTGTTGTTCATTTTGTAACTACAGTTTGGCTTCACTTCCTCCTCCTTTCAAGTGGAGAGCGGCCGAGTTCGCAGTGGAAAAGTCAAAACACAATAGAAAATGCAGTTTTTATTCACTCATTTCATTGAGGACAACGTCAAAGCACGTTGTTGTACATACGCTCCTCGCTTAAATGTGCTACTACTCAAATTGTACTAAATAGTTGTGGGTAGACAGGCAGGCACATACAGAGATGTGATCATGAGAAAAGACGATATGATGATACTGCTCTCTCTCTCTCTCTCTGCTCTGATGACGATGTTGATGAAAATGGTCGTTTTTTGTTGGTATCTACACGCACCATTGGTTCCCTAAGTAGGTACTTACGTCGTGAAGGTTGCAACAGCAGTAGTAGTAGTAGTGGCAGCGGAGATTTCAAGTCATTGCCAAAGCACTACGATGCATTAATATATATACATATCTGTTTGTGTGCGTATATAGGTGCTTCTCCTCACAACAAAGGCCATGTTTCGTTTGAAGTGTTTTGTTGTGGTATTCTATGGCGAAACAAGGATGATCATCATGAGAGTGGTGAATGGATGCCAAATGCCGATTGAAATAGTAGAAAGTACCAGGTACCAGTACAGACCAACGGAATCTCTACAAACAAGTTTAAAGCCAAATCTGACTCGTCATATTACCGTCGTCGTCAACAAGACTAGGGAGACGAAGAAATGTGCGTGCCGCTGCGTACATACGTAAATAGATTTGTTTTGTTCCCGGTCGTCGTTGTTGTTGTTGCTGTTGTGCCGTTGCGGTACTTGACTTGAGAGATGATGATGACAACAACGAAGACGAAGCAGATGATGCGTATCTTTTCTCTACTTGTCTCCCTTTCCTCATGATACTGATGCTGCTCCCAAAAAATGCATTCTTTGGTCACATATGCATATTTTTTTCTGTGTACATATGGCATCGCAAAGCTTGATTTGAATGAAAAGAATGGAAATGGGAAAGGTTACAACTGACAAGGCGGGTAGTGTAATATATATGCAGAATGTAGATATGTAAGGGAGCAGCAGCAACTAACAACCGCACCGTACGGAGTAGTATCGCTAATAGCTTTGCTGTCACAACAGAAAAAAATATGGCCTGGTATTGTTGTAATGGATGGATGAATGAATTCACAAACTTGGTGCTGGTATGTGTGCAACGATGATGTAATAGGTAATGTAAGTGCTGTTGTGTAGCAATGTGAATAAAAAATGACGAAAGGGGGATTTGTGAGTTGTGACATGTATGAGTGTGCAATGTTGATGGTGTGCGCGCGTTTAGCTAATATTACAAGTCAACATTTGACAAAGTTAGTAGAAGAGAAGATGCTCGTCTTCAAGACGAAATCTTCAGAGAATGACATTAAGAAAGAGTGGTGAGAAATTGTGGAGCGTACCTGAAAATTGCAATGTAACGGCAAAACTGCTTAGCACTATTAGGTCAGGATTTTTTCCAGGCTTTAAATGTTTCGGTAATCAGGTCAGCTTAGTTTTTTAAATAGCAAATCTGTGGTGTTTGGCAAACTAAATAAATAATGTAAACCTTAATTTGAAAAATACGACCAAGCTATATCATATGCTACCTAGCGTACTAATTTCTATTTAAAAGTTGTAAGGTAAATAAACTTACAACGTTTAACTGAGCCATAAAGTGACAAAATGCCGTACAAGTCTGTGTCGTAAAGTTTTGTACAATCCAAATCGACGAGAAAACCAAATTGTTGTGCCGGCGTACCATCAATTTACAGTAGTTTCACTAGCACGACTACCGTCAACTTATATAAAAAAACAAACCCCGCTTATCTCCCAATTCATTTTTCGGTTCGTGTAATTTTATTGTCACCACCAACGCCTTCGTCACTTTTGTCATTATTATCATCGCCCTCATCTTCAAATAGGTGTCCCAAAGAAAACACAACAATCATGACGAATGACGTTGCAAAATTGAGTCCACCTCTTTTCTTTTCCACACTCCACACACAAGCATTGCATGGCAATCATTATTCTACTCTGCTACTCTTCACAAATCACATTTTTATTTCAAAGTTCAATCCCATTTCTTCCAATTCATCAACCAACTCCTACCTCTTGTATCTAACTATCAATTTAAAAAATCTCTCCCACTTCCAAACCACCAGAGAGTCTCACCACCGCACGGCAAACAAGCCCAGTCAACCTACCTACCTTCTTTTTTCGTAATAATATAAATAATAGACAACAAATTTACAATACAATGTACATCCATACATACATAATTTTATTCTCTGAACTGAATTATTACTCTTGGCTTTGCATTAATAGATAGAAAAAAAGGTTGACAAGTTCAATCCCCTTCTTTGCTGGTACATCTTTTCGGTCTTGTAAAGCCCCACCAAGTCTTAAATCCCTAAGTTGGACTAACGTAAGTTCTCAAAGGAGAAAAAAAATCGCAACAACAGTAACAATAATAATGATTCCCATTGTCGTCATCCGTCAACATACACACAGTAATAATATTCCACTTAACAATATTACCTGCCCATATACTTATTATTATGCATATTATGCTAACGAGCCTCTTCCTTCAGCGTCCAACAGCTTGACTCATCGTCATATCATTACCATTTCTCAAAACTTTCAACTTGCTTCTTCTTTTGCTCTGACTAGACACACTAGACAGAGGTATAACCCCCTTCTTCCGTTTTTTTGCACAAGACGTAACAACAACAGCCGCAACAACAAAAGCAGAAAAGTTTGAACATTTATCATCTTCTCGTCATTCAAAGTCATCGTTTGCAAAAAAAACCAGAGATATAGCAAGCAGTACCAGAGAGGGAGAACTCAGAGAGCAGTCCACCGTTTTTTTCATTGGTCATCATCATTATATGATCATTATAGAAGTTTTGTACTTTTTTTCTGGCGCTGCGAACGCTAAACAAGCACCCGAGTACTGTTGGGACTGAATATTGTAAAAGTTACAGAGAGAACCCAGATACAGGTACCCAGTAACTGCCCAAATGCATCAACAATGTTACAATCGTCTAAACGATCTTAATCATTTCTTTGCCGTCATTCCCATATCCGTTTTTTTTCCACTCTACATAACAAGTTGTCTAGTGAGACATTTCATTTCATTAAATCCTTCCAGGAAAAATGTACAATCATCTTGCTATAAGTCACTACTACATGAAGTAAAATTGAAAAATGAGAAAAAAACGTATTTTTTTCTGAAGTCAAGTGTCGGAGCTTTGTTGGCTCGTTTTAATCAACATCATCATCATTTACATTTTTGCCCAGCAAATACACAAACACACACCCCACTACAGACCTGTGAGTACTACACACGCTGTTGTTGTTCTTGTTTTCTAAAAAGCCTTTTACTTTACACGACACTCTACAAAATGATCGCACTGTTGAGGATGATGAGGTGCACTATTATACACAATAGGAAAAAAATACGTATAAGTACGTAGAACATCCGACTACCACTTCTGTTGTCATAAGTCATGGGGAAATAGCCGCGCCGTAGAAACGATGCCCATTCAGAATGACTGGTACGGGCTATTGTGTGTGTGTGTGAAGTTGTGTTATCTAGTGTGAGAGTAAAAAAGGAGGACACACGACACATAGACTACTACTACTACAACTACTCCGAGAACGATCATGAGGATGACGAAGAGGCATACATCCAAAGAAAAAGTTACTCTTGCAAAGGTTGTTAGTCAATAAGGAGCAGTTAAGTAAAGAACGAGAAGCAGAGAGAGAGAAAAAACGTGAAGCGATGTTTCTTCTTCGTTGCAAAAGTCGTTGTCGGTCTTAAGAAGCCGAAGGAGAGGAAAAAGTGCCAAGAGGTTGCTGTTGTTGTTGTACCACTTGTTGTCGTAGTAGAATAAAAAAAAAGATTGTTGTAGCCAGAATCATCATCATCATCAGTTGTGGTGATGGTAGTTGGGTTACCTTCTACCAGTAAAATGCTCAGACTTTAATACTTTTATACACAAACAACCCCCTTTTGTATACGAGCAGTAGTAGTAAATTACACAGCAGCAGCATAGTACACACAACAGACTTATGGTAAAACTTGCCACTTGAGCTTTAACATACAAAACGACGACGACGACGACATCATTACTATTTCTCTAAAGGTGATTATTACATTATCACTGCTCTCTGCAAAAAGGTGATTATGAAAAGGCTTTATTATACAAAGTAGGCATATAGGGTAGGCCTCTCGCTGTAGACTAGGTATATGTATTCAGGTTTTTAGAGACAAGCTTAGCGAATACTTGACTTGAATGAGATTCATCGTCGTTTTCATCATCATCATCGTCGTCATTAACGTTGGCTCAGGTGGGCAGAGGAAGACAAATGTGCACACTAACTAAGACGACAAGTGCACAGAGAAGAGAGAGAGAGAGCAGTGGTGGTGGCGGTGCAAAGTAAAGTGCCCAGTTGAGTTTTTCACAGTGAAGTAGTTAATAGAATATAGTGTAAGATTACATGTTGGATTCATTAGTATTTAGACTGAGCGTAATAATAACGATATTAGCTTATAGGTATGGATATATAGGTAACGTAAAAACGCAACAAAGTATTCAGGTTGAGTCACTCTCTCACAACAGCAGCGTATATAGAAGCGCAGGCTAAAACGAGCAACAACGACGCTGAAGATGTGTGATGATGATGATGACAAAGGAAAAACGTGTTTTGCACCTGAGACCCCCCTTATTCATCTTCTTTTGCTGTAAGCTTCGGCAAAAAGTCAAAATGTGTGCAGATGTACAAATTAGCATTTTTGCACAGAGTGCAACCCAATAACACCACAGCGTATTATAAAGGTGCTGGGACGATGATGATGATGATTATGTGATATGCATGTCGCATCTTACAAACATACATACCTGTCTGATATTTCATTCATTTTGCCATAATCATCATCGTGATGATGAGGATGACCATGATGACCACTATACTGGTATAAGAGGCTTGTAAAAACGTACAAAACTTGTAGTGGGTCACTCACTCACTCTCTCATCTTCCCTCGTTTAGTATTATTACAGCTTGCACCACTCTGCTCACAGTTTTATGTTTGTTGCCGTGTTCAGAGAGAGAGAGAGAGAGGATTGCATCGTACTATTATTGCATTTTGCCGTCAATAGTAGAAACCAAGGATGAGGGAACATCTTCATCGAAATTCAGTTCAGAGCAGGCACAAAAACATCAAGACAGCTCTCTCTCTCTCTCTCTCTGTATGTCTGTGAGTGCACATAGCTAGGAGAAAAGTGACCTCATAACGTAATACTATCACACGCCGCTCATCTCTCTCTCTCGTAAAAAGAAGTACTTACTACTATCATATTTTGGCATCGCAAATAAATACGCATCATGGTACTCACTCATAGTTTCGCCGTACAGCGTTCAGCTTACAAATAACTACACAATAATATATTTTCGCCAAAAATATATACAAGACAGATAAAAAATTATTATATATCGTGAGATGAAATTCTTCGCCGCGTCCTCGACAGCAAGAAAAGACACTCGCGTATAAAAATATATGGCATCGTCTTCTTCGTTGTCGGCCGGCCTGCAAACTAACAACAAGTGAAGGGGAAAAACGTCACGATTTCAAATACAAAAAATTATATTGTATACATAATATTCTACTTCATATCTTGATTTTTTTGGGTCGAAAAAAAGTTTAATGCATATCGCTCTCTCATAAAAAT
Source organism: Callyntrura guangdongensis (assembly GCA_027744295.1). NCBI lineage: Eukaryota > Metazoa > Arthropoda > Collembola > Entomobryomorpha > Paronellidae > Callyntrura > Callyntrura guangdongensis. The sequence goes on along the minus strand of JAHZNB010002210.1, from coordinate 4,011 downwards.
TGAATGAATGAATCGACATCAAACATGACATGTGTGTCTATATGTCTGCCTGTTGGTAACGTGATGGTATGTAATGTGTAGTAACGTAAAAGACAAACTGTATAATAATATCGAACTATTAAAAAATTCTTTCATGTCCTTTTGTCTATCTATCTTTAAACTTTATGGCATCGACGGCTACTACTCTCTGTTCATTTAAAAAAATCTGCGCAAACTTACATAATAACCCTGTGCGCTGCTGCCGCTGCTGCTGTGTGTTCATCAAAAAAGAATGGTCAATCATCGTAATAACAATAATACTAACGGTACACGCACGTTTCTTCTTCGATCTTTTCAAAGATGCCTACCGAACTACTATTACTACTACACACACGCACATAAAAAAGTTATTGTATTTTTTGCTAAATGGCGAATTAGGAAGTTATTACGACACATAAAAACACAGAGGAACAACAAAGTAAAATCATATATTTTGCTGTTAATCGTTTACAATCGGTAGCGTTATGTTTAGTCGGTCGGTAGTAGCCAAATAGACAAAAAAGAAAATAACATTTTTTATCTTGTCTCAAGTGAATAGGGGAACGCAGTGTGAGAGAAATTTATATCACAGAGCTGAAATTATGAAGAGCAGGATGATGATGATGGCCGTTGTTGTTCGTGGGTAGGTATTTATGGTGGTTCTTTACGATGGCATTGTTACATGACTTGTGTGTGTGTGCATTATTGGATCAGTTGATTGCGCGTACGGACGTTTATAAATATGTAAACATGTGTATCTTAGTTTAATGTTGGCATTTGGCATCCAAAAAAGATAAAAAAGACTCTGTAAGTGCGTTTGATAGCGAAAAATGATAAGAGTAAATAGCGGGACACATACACACAAAAAGAAATACAATTGTTGTACAGATTATGATTATGCGTCTTTTTATGTTATTTATCGTTTGAAATGCACTTGGGGTGGTGGGTGGTGACGCTGGTGGTGGTGATGCGGTTTTCTACCACTGTGTTCCTTGCGGTTCATCAGTTTTCCATTTATTTTTTATTCCACAGCAGCAGTAGTATAGGAGCAGCAGTGCGGAGGTAGTGCGAGCCGCAATGAAAACGCAGTATAAAAATATATTACGGAAGACAAGGAAGAAAAAAATAAGAATTGATGCATGACTGTGTGTTTTTTTGCCTTTTGCTATACATGTTTTGGGGGAAGGAGATAATATGAATATTTTTGGGCTTTTGAGTTAGAGCCAAGTTTTTTTTTCTTTCTCGTTTCCAATAATAAAAAATATCAGGGCCAGTAGTGCGATAGCATGACAACATTATCCACTGCGCGTGCATTTTTCTTTTTGTGGGACCAAAGACTCGAAAAGAAATGATACGACGGAGAGACAGAAACACAAAGACAACTACTAGTAAAGTTGGGAAAATATTATGAAAACACATAAAAAATGGAGTGATCAGCAGAAAGCCAGGAAAAAAGGACTTGCGGAGAGAGAAAAAAGAGTTTCACTTGACTGGAGTATTTCCCTCGGGAGCCTTCTACAGAGATAGAGAGAAAGCCGTGTAAAAAAAAGTTGGGCATGTAGAGTAGCGTAACATTTTTTTCCAGAGAAAGCATAAATGTAATATGGTATCATTGTCATCATCAGCAACATCATCATCGGCAGAGCATGAAAAGCATCATCAGGGGAAAATGCACATAAGCGGAAAATTAAGGTCCCTTGATGACGTCCTTTAATGCCAGCCAACTGTGTGCCTCTGTGGACATAATATTATATATATCGGGGCTCTCGTCGACGTAGGCCACAAATCTGCTAGAATCAGTTGGAGGAAACAGGACAGACGCAGGATACATTTAATGTATCATTAGAATCATATTAAATAGGATCAGTAGTCAATGGAAAAGTTTGTGTTTGTACGAGTTTGATTTTTTTGAGAGAGAGAGGACTCGTTATAATAACGAGAATAAAAAACGAGCTAAAACACTCTAAAAAGCGTGCAAATCCCATGTACACACATTAAATGAGATGAAAAGGGTTTATCATCAGATTATATTATCACATCACGCGGGGCGTATGTTGTATACTGTTTGTATGTGTTTGCTGAGTCAGAAAAAATATTATTATACAAAAAGTAGAGAGAAATGTTTTCCTGGAAAATACAATATAAAGGAAAAAAGATGGCGAGGTTTTTATTGAAAGACTTTTAGGAGCATTGAATTTTTGGAAATCACGTAATGAGAGATTACATCGGGACGACCGTGCTTGAAATAATGAAATGAGTGATTTATGTTGGAGCACGTCGCCTGAAACAAGTAAAAAGAAAAGCAGGTACTCCGTACGCTCCATCCTCCCACCCCAATATTTTTGCAAATTATAAGGGTAAACAAAGTAAGTAAAGAGTACCTTTTATCCCCACATGTTACGTATGGATAGTCAGGTTCAGGTAGTTGGAGGTGCACGCTTACAAAAGTTGTAAAGATACACGGTGGCTCATTACTTTATTCTCAGAATTTTAATGATAACCACCAACTACCAAACCTTATACACTTTGTACCTGATCTACTGGAAAGCGAGGATCATTATGTCATGATAGTTTTTAAGTTTTTAAAAAGTCCATTCGTGTTTGTGTTTTTTTCTTTTCAAGCTGTTTTCCTTTATAAAAGCAAGTTTTGTGATTGTGGACGACGATAGTATAATATTTATAGTTTTGATGTTATGTGATCGCATTAAAAGCCCACAAAATGATGCTATTATTATGTAAACTGTTCAAGTCAAGTGTGAACCCATCAATACACACGACGCTGTTGATGACTATGATTTTCTCTCTTGAGAGAGAGAGCAAAAAATATTGTTAACATGATGATCGTCACATCATCATCCCAGCAAACATGATCATCATCATCATGACATGACTCCATTAAAAATCTCTTCAGTGATCATATACTACTTTTTTCTACAAAAAGGCAGTATACAGAGAAGAAAAAATGAACGTTGTTTTAAAGGCTGTTTTCAACTTGTTTGTTGTACACACACTAACGACAAAATCGTAATGGTACTTACTATCTAAGAGAATGAATGCTATAAGAGAGCTACTAGTACGAGTGCTACGTGACATATGTATAGATTTTTTTGCTTGAATAAAACATAATCCGACTTTTTTTCTCTCTTCCAAGCAGTTGCAATAGTAGTAGAAGTCGTGTAGTAACAATGCAGTTAGAAAAGGGGAAAAAATGAAGACGATACTTTACTGCTACTACGTGCAAAATCAGCCAAGCGTGGAGTTGTAAATAGTGGAAATAGTAGCAAAGAAGTTGTAGTGGCAATGGTGATATGTGGTGTCTTTCTGTTGACTGCTACAATCCCAGCGTACTTTTGTGAATCCTTTGTTGTTCTTCTTCTGTCTGACAAAGAGTGAGAGAAAGATAATACATGACACTTATAAACTAACTGATAAAGACAAGAAGAAGGAGGAGGTCATGCCCTGCTGAGTAGTCAAGTAACCGGTAAATTTTTGTGTGATGATGATATAAACAGATTTTAGTGTCTGTAGGGTTGTCGGGGTCGAAAGGTAGTAGTGTGTATTCTCGTAGAAGGGAATAATATCAATAAAACAATAGGGTGCATAAAGCTTCTTTGTCACAAGGATGAAAAGAATGCATTCTTGTTGTGTAATTTGTAATATTTTGAGTTTTGAGACTATTTGCAGAAAGTAAGTATAACTCTGGCGGAAGACTGGAATTCTTGTCATATTTCGTCAAACTAAATGAATTATAGTATAGTTTCATGTTTTAAATTCTATCTTGTGTAATATACCACATAATCACTATACTAGTTTACAACCAAACTTTACTAAATCTACGAGCATAGACAGACATCCTTATGTACTCAAATCGCCAAAATCAAATTTGCCACATAAACCAATATTGATAATGTCGCAAATTGTAAATTAATTAATCTAAATAAGAGGGTCCAAGTATAACATTTTTTGTACCATATTATGTATCTAATGATTGCG
>JAHZNB010002209.1:0-23709 GCA_027744295.1 Callyntrura guangdongensis | reverse complement strand
TTTTTATTTTCTCAGACAGCCTGTCTTACGCTGTTTGCTCGCACAACAATTTTACGGTAATATGCGCTCGGCAGAATCTTCATTAAAAAATTCCTACTACTTCTCGAAACGAATTTTATTATTGTTACCTCACCGTGTTTATTCAATAGAAGAGAAAATACGAAAATACATACGAGAGGCGTGTACGTACAAGGCAAGATGGGTAAGAGTGGAATACACACGTACTTTACTACGTGCGTTCGCTGTGTTTGCCTGACAAAGATAGAAAACCGGGTATCGAATTACTCGGACAGAAAGCTGCCACAGGAAGGTAACTATTACGATAAACGAAGATGAAACTTGATATCGGAGAAAGAAGGAATATTTTACGGAGGTATACTACGCATCATCGCTGTCCTTCTCTAGCAGCAACTCACTCGGCAAGAGCATACATTATTCTGACTCGTCGGCAAAGTATTGTTGGGTGGAATAAGCACGAAATCGAAACTTGTGGAAATATAAATAACATAACATATAATAATATATACCTATGTTACTAACACGGATTTCAAATTAAATACCGTTCAGATGCTGTGTCACACCTAAACTTTGTACAAAAAAATATCCAGTAAATTCCATAACAAGTAGTATTATCAGTACAATTGTTCAAACGAATAATTCATCTTAAATAAACAATTTGCACTTTCATTTTTAAATGGAATAAGTAAATTTGTGTCAATTAAATTTATTAGATATTGAACGACAAACAAATCGATTGTTTACTTAAATATCATTTTCTTTTTTCTTCGTAAACATCCTTTTGTCTAAAAATATAAACAGTACATGTTTTTATTCTCACGAGCGCGAAGCTTTATTTTTTATTTTTTTGCTCCTCAATGGAGAAAAATGTTTGTTTACAAAGTTGTTCTCTTTTCTGCGTCTCATATAACTTTCACCTGTCCAAAATAACAATCTTTGTAATTTAATCCCTTGTGTTTTTCTGATCCTGTATCACGACCATGTTATGGTTTTTTCTTTCTTCTAAATACAAATTGAAAACATAAACGTGCCCAAATGATACTTCTTATTATACTACCGACATCCTACAGAGATATACATTTTTATACAAACTTATCTGTGAGTACTTAAACAGTCTCATGCTCAACCTTTCCATTAAATATTTGAACACATTGATAGTATGTACAATCCCTATCCATGTTACACATCTTGGGCTTTTTTTGCTTGCACATCTCTCTGGAAAATTATTGTTAAGTAATGTGTACGTCTTTCGCTCGGTGTGTGTTTGATTCCCCATATTTTATAATGCTCGTCTTGTGAAACGCCTTATTATATGAAACTGATAAAGGCAGATCAGGCAGGACTGCGCGTGAGAGCTATTTCCAACGTTATTCGTATATTGAGTGTTGTCAGCATATATGTATATCCGTACATTATGCATTATCATCATTATTATTTAAAAGAAAGGACACAATATCCGGTTTCCTGATCCATTCTGGAAGATATGATAATGATATGTAGTAGTATATGGATACTAACCAAATAAAAAAGGGAAACTTATCACACGTAACACAACAGGTAGAATGATAGAGAGAAAAGAAGATATGGATAAACTGGGAAAAAGGTCAGTATCAGATCACATAGATGATAGGATGGGATAATATAGCGAAAAAGTAGATGAAATGAGGAAAGGACTCTCCCTACCTTTGCATACCCAGAAAGATGCAGAGAGAGAGAGGAGAAAAATGTTTCATAAAGTATCAGTTTTGTGCATAATGTTCACAGAGAAAGGATAATGTGTCGGAGTGGAAATTTGAAACTTCAGTACATTAGCTACAAAAAATATTCCGTATGTGTGCCTGTCTAACTTTTTGGTAAAAGGTTATGGATAGCGTATTCAGGATGTACAAGATTCATACTGGCATAAAAACTATCGTTTAACTATTATGAAGCGGAATATAATACATTTTATTAATATTTTTAAAAGCTTGTGAAAAAATTAACAAATACATGAATAAATGTATAAAGAAGTACATGTTTTATCTTTATCTATGTATTTATGCATAAACGTGGACTAGTTAAATATTGTATAGATAACCAGTACGAACAAGGCCCAGTATAACGTTAGTTTCATGGTCGGGTAATATAGAGTTTTGACAGGATTGCAGGTCATTTAATTTGTCGTCTAACGTCATCGTTCTAATATTTCCCCCATGAAAGGCATCGTTTCTTCTTGTTGGCTTTGGTAAAGAGAATATTATAAAGTATTTTTTTGCAGTCCGAATATAAAATGTAAAAAGATAAAAATGGTAAGCTTTGAAAAGGATGATTTATATTGTTGATTTGAATTCCAATCTCTGGTACATTGTTATAATAAATTAGGTATTTGTTCGGAAGTCTCTCTGGCAGTATGTATTTCTATTGACAGGCCGACATTCAATGTAAAAAACGCATCGTTATTCTCTGGTAAATTTTATTGATTGTCTAGAGATGACTTTCACGAAATTTATTATAAACTCATAATCGTAACATCTTTCATTGATTTTGATTTTTATCATTGTACAAATTATCCAACATGATTATGACTTGACTCCTGGTAGAATGAAATTTTTTGTGTGACTGTATTTTTTGCCTACGCGCTCTCATTTTCTCCCTGGGCTCCTATTATAAAAGTATATATGCAATTCGACAAGTCAGAAATGTATTCAGAAATCATCTGTCTTCCATGTTTGGCCATTTTTGTTAGCGAATATTATGAGGCAATCGAGAGAGAAGAATGATATCAAATTGTGTACTAAATTCTTCTATTCTTGCGTACTTCTTATGCTGATGATGACAATGTACTTTTGGGTAATTGTACATCTTTCAGTTTTTATAAAAGTTGGCTCGTAATACCACAAATAATGTCCTACGAAAGATCATCATCGTTAACGTTAACGCAAGGCACTTTTATATATTATTTTATGTAGACGTAAGTATTTTGTGTGTATTCTGAGCACAGATCGTTGATACTGCTTTGAGTAGCTGAGTAGTAGTGTGTTGCGCAATGCGAAGCCAAAAAAGATTACAACAGCACAACAGGTAGTGTATTTGAGCATATGTATGTATACATCTATCTGTAATTCAGAAAGAAAGAAAAGTAGAGGGGGAATAAGAGAGACATATCATAAAACATTCTACAGGCAAAAGATAATTTGTCTCATGTTGGGGTATCCAGTTACACAGTTGTCCCATTCCTTCTATGAAGGGAACAAATTTTCTTATTATGATTATCATCATCTTACCAACTTTGATGATGATGAGATATCTCGGTTTTTGTTGCTCATTTTCTCTTTTTTTTCCTCCCCACGAAAAGTGGTTGAGACATTTTGGAGACCAGAGCCTAAATTAAAAGTTTTAAGGAAGGTGGCCGATTCATATACACATTACACAAAAGTGTGTAGTGTGTATATAGATTTATCAGAGTGGAACAACAACAGGATAAAAAAGAATGCTCTTGTATTATTATTATTATTATTATCACTGCGTATTCCGAGGCTCTAAAACATGTTGTTTTAGTTTTTATTTAGAATTAACTTTGTACATAATAAGTATGATCATGATAATCTACATTATCAAATTGAAAGATCAACGATTTTTATTTGTGGACAAGAAGAAGTCACAATATTTTGGAATGATGTGGTGGTTCTCTGGTGCTGGTAAAGAAGCCTAGATGAAGTGATAAATCTTTGTAGCTCGTCGTCTTGTTGAGCAACATACACAGGTGCCTGTTTTGTTTTTCTCTTGTTCAGAAAAAAAGAAAAATTATGGGGGCACTGTGAAATTTTTAGTGTGGAATCCCAAATGTCTACTTTGCCAGTAACGATAATTATTCACATTTTTTAAGAACACGAACCACACTACAACTAGTACTTGTTTAAGCGTGCGTGCTGTGCTGATACTGTTTTCAAAATATCATCCCAAAAAATCAGCTTTTCTACGATGGACAGATGAAGAATGAATCCCCTGATGTACATGCACTTATACGTACATGTATTTGCCTACTTACTAATTTTCCATTCAGGAAGGGTTACATTGGATCAGAATCTTCATCAAAGTAAACTACTAAACAAAATGGGTAAAGCTGGAAAAAGGGAATAGAGAGAGAGAGAGAGAGAAAAAGCCGGTTTTAAGTGTGGAAGCTTCATTCCATTCGTATAAGCTTACCTGTTTTTTTCTCTGTTGTTTTTTCTTCTCGGGAAAAAATTGATAAAAGTTTTGTAGGGAGCGAAAAGGAGGAAAAAAGGTGTTTTCCTAGTGCATCATATTTGTTTGTAGGGATGACTCGAATATGCACCGTGTAACCATTATCCTCACTTTTTAAAACTCCCCGTGTGCTACTGCTGTGCTTTCCATCACATTATGCGGCAGCAATCGCCAACTTCAATCTAAATGCTCATCAGCGAACATAATTTGTCACAACGAATTTAATCATCCAACCATCAAGAATCTCAATCCGATTTTTCTTTTCTTATTTTCACGCGCGTCACTCTATGGCACAACTAGACTCGTGTATATAATACATCTAAGCTTACTACCTGTGTACGTAATCTCTACCACACAATGTCGACCCGAGTTGTTAGTAGACTCCGAATTTTTCTCATTATTTCCCTAAAATAATTTGTACTTGTCTTTCTTAAAAAACACAAAAAAACAACCGGGATAGGCTTAAGTTACACCTTATCATCATTATTATTCTACACCTTGTGCTGTTTCATAACTGGAAAGAGTAACATACATACATCATCAGATAGGGTATATTTACTTTACATTTTCAACAGATCAACTTCATTTTTCCGTATGAAACGGTTGAATGTATTTTGACGAGAAAAAAAATGGAAGACACACGTTGCTCAGTTGGAGATCCCTATACCGCCTTAATTATGATATGATACTTTTGAAGGCACTTTTCCCCCCTTCTCTCTCTTCCTTACCTTACACGTCTTTGTTTTTTTCATGGAATTTGTGGTTATGAGAGTTGCATCATCCTCATATTAATAAATACCGAGAAAGTGTTTAATTCTCTGATCCTGATTTGCAACAGCGGTTGAGCTATTGCGTGTGAGCAAATGATGAAAACATGCCCAGTAGTTTTTTTTAGGAAGCTGAAACAAATAAATGAGAGAAAAAATATAGCTCGTCATAATGATCAAGTTGCATTTTCATCTCTTTTCTCTCCCGTCTTTCATGAACATCGCAGAAAAAGTACAAAGGTATAAAGTTTCATGAAGAATCATTATTATTAAAGTAAAAGAACGCTACCACTACACTGCGTCTCAGGATAAAATAGGTACCTACATGTAGCTATTACGTTTACGACGACGTATGTTGGCAAAGTTTTCTATTTTTTATCATCGTCATTAGCGTTACATATGTTTTATATTTATTTATTATTTTATCATACAGCAAAAAAGACAACTTAAATTTTGAAGTGAGAGCAAGTGAGTACATTAGGTACGTAGAACGGGAAAACGGAATTACAAGATGGGCAGGATTACATATTGCCTACTTTATACAAAAAAATAACAATCGATCTTGTAATAAACCTAAGGCAGTAACGTTCATAACAACAGGATATAGTACACATGCTTTCCAACAAGCAGAAAAGTATAAAATGTAACAAATAATTACGCCGTATGTGGTGTATTTTCACACAAAAAACATCAGTCTCACAAATTAGACTCGCAATTCATTACGTCGCTGCTGCCAATATGAGAATATGAAGCATTTTTTTTATAAAATATTTTGCTGTGAATAAGTAGCAAGACGGAACGTTGAAAACGTGCACGACACCACGACTCAAGCAAGCGAAAAGACTGACCTGACTACACCTGAGTGATTGTAGAAAAAAGGAGAGAGAAAAAAGATGATTAAATATAATGACGACCATGTTGGACGTGCATACCGTGTGTAGCGTTATTGTTGCGTTTGTGTCTGTGCGCCGTGCATCAAGCCCAAAAGAGATGATTTGAATTGTGAACGTGGTTGGGGATGATGATGATGGTAATGATGATGCTAGGTAGGATGATGATGACGATTTTTGAAGGAAGCATTTATACAATCGTATCATAGTAAAGAGAGAGAGAGAGAAAAAAAAAAGTTAGCCGATATGATTATTGACGATGAAGTTTGGTCGGGGAATAATGGGCGTAAAAACCATGAAAAAAATTGAACATTGAAGCCGTGATAATGACCATTATGACGGCGATGATGATGAATATGGAAATAGGTTGACTGAAGCCTTATTGTGTTAGTGTGGGGTTCTTTCAAAACTGAACTTTTACAATAGTGGAGAACTTTCACAGAATGCTTAGGCACAATATTGGTTGGTTACTACATTGACTACAAATATAATGTACTGAACTCTAACTCTAAATATAGTTTATAGTTTCAAACTATTTTTTACTCCGCCGATTCGATCTTATAACTTATAACGTTTATTGTGCTTATGTTGAATTTGGTCTTTGTTCTTTGCTTTGAGTTATAATGTCCAGTAAATTTTAATTTGAACATTGTTTCTTGTTTTTTTTCATAAAAAACAAAATGGACAGGCAGGTAGACAGAAAAAAACCTGTGCAGTTTATGGTAGGCTAGGTCCAAGTACAACAGATTTATTTCCTGGTTATTACCCATAAAGGCAAAACATTTACCCTAAAAATGAACAGTCAACATGATGTATGATGACGATAATGATTGATCCAGTTTTAAAATCTAAAACATCAACTGCTTTTAATCACACCTGACTGATTTAATTTTTTTGTGGATCCAGTCAACCAGTTTACAGCTTTCAAAAGTATTTTTGACGAGAGAGAGAGAGAGAAAAAAAAATCATTCTAAAATGCACATCATGTTCTTCTTATAAAGTGTCCATAATCAAAGTAGGTACTGAGTATGGGTAAGCCCGGGAAGTTTATTTTGTAGACAGACACACAGTTGTCCCATTTAACGTACGAGGTCGAGCTGAAAAATAAGCCCAGAATTTTTAAAATTGAAAGGGGACATGGTTAACAAGAATAAAACAATGGTTATCTAGCTGATAAATCTAAGGTGAAGTGAACCAGCTACAATGTTACAAAATATTACGAAAAGGGTGTATTGGTAGGCACATAATATATAACACACGTTCAGATAAAAACAGAGTTCACTCACTGTGATGATGATGATGGTGGTGATGGTGGTGGTTGGGGAAAGCAACTTTAATTCATGGAGAAGCTCTACTATTACGTCTACTACCATCAAGCAACCAACCTTGCACACATTTTGTAGTTTATTACATTTCTACAATGTCGTTATCATCATCAATGAATTAAGCAAGCAGGGTTTTACCTTGTTTTCCTTAACTCAAACACAAGTGTTCAACAATTTTTGAACACAGGCAAACATGAGCTTATACCATCAAACATCATTTCCTACACAGTGTATAACATGAGGACATGGAAAGGAACATATTGTTACATCATGTTTTAAATTTTACTGTTTCGTGTAAAACTTTTTATGTGTGTTTTTGCTTAGGGAATTTCATCCTCTTGTGTAAAAAAAATATGGAGTATGTGCAAGCACAGTTTTACGAATTATTTGCTCCCAGTGTGTACTTTATATGCACGTATTGAAGGAGAATGAAAAGTCGAGGTGTGCATATTAGTAATATGTGTTTACATTTTTGAAGCTTCAGTTTCATGACGTTCATTTTACCAAACGTTTACAATAAAAAGTATTGCTTCGTTTTTACGTCGGTATAACATTGTGCACGCCACGACTGTACAATTATATACAAAGGTACAAATTCGAATGAAACGATTGAAATTTTAAAATAATTTAGGTTGATCAGTTAAAGATAAAAATATATTATCCAGATGGAAATTGAACCCTTTGATATGCTGATTTTTTTGTTGATGGAAATCAGAGTTGCTACAATTTACTATTATCCTGGCTGCACGTCGTTATATTGTGATGTAGAAACGGTAAGTCTGAGCCCAAGTGTAATAAAAATTCGTTTCAGGTCAGGGATCTACATCATCCGTTTCAGCTTGTACTGCTGGAACTCACGTTACCCCAAATAAAGCAGTACAAAAAAAGAGACTGCACAGTGAAGTGACTAACGATTTTGTGTGTTCCTTATTTCAGCTTCACCTATTTTGAATATCTAATGTGTTATGATTATTATTACGCATCATGCATAACATATTATCTGTACTCGATGCTCAGAGCTGAACAATGGCGAACAATAAAGAAGGAAGGGAGCTGAGCATCCAGCGACTGATTATGATTGTTTGTTTGAGAGTTAGTTGAGTAGAGGGAGAAAATGGTTGGAAGTTGGAAGGAAAGGTTATTGTTTGAGAACATCATATAAAAGAGAAGAGAAATGGTGCATTTTATCAATCAGCCCTTGGTCGCCCTGCCTTGTTATTCATTCTGTCCCATATCTTCTTAAAATCATCAGTCAGACTCTTTAAATCAGTTTTACAAATTTGAGCCGGGATCTAAGATGAATCTACCTTTCCATCCAACCTATACTACAAGTTGGTCAAATGCAAGGCTCCACCAAAGAAGACTGACAGTATAAAAAGGAGTAGTAGCAACTTTCCTAAAGTGTATACACAAACTGGAGTAAATGCGTCAATAATGGGATGGAACAGCTTAATATTTCATAATAATTCACCATAAAGTTAAGAAGAGGTTAAGAGGGACCAAAAGTGGCTGTTGTTCACGATGATCATGATGATAATGCGATGAAGGAGATTTTTTGTGTATCTCGACCAGAAATCTATTTATCCTTTTTTCTTCATGCCCTTTTTTCTTCTTGTTTGGCTTTAGGTGAAAAGGAGGAGAAGAGGGAGGTAGACTTGGCCATATTGTCCGAAGATCAGGACTACCGTGTGCTGAACTTTTAAAAGTTATGAAAATTGTTATTCAAAAAAGGATGAGTGTGTAGCTAATAAGATGTGATTATGGGAAGGATTCCTGCACTTGAAGCAGACAAGAACAAAAAAATCATTCGGGCAGCTAAAAGAGCGAAAAAGGAGACTCTGAGTTTTCTTGCGCGAGTAAATAATTTTGTCAGTCTATTTGAATTCCCCTAGACATGAATCAAGTCTGACTAGTCTGGCATGTAAAACGTTTTGTACAAATAGGGTCCTGATCACGATAATGTTTCCCGAAGGTTCTCTTTGGCTTTTGCATTCCGCCTGAGTACATAAATGCAATTAGAGATTTTTTCAAGGGTTTCTGAAAGAAAGCTAATGTACAACGTATTTTAAAGGACGTGTAATGCTTTTATTATGCGACAATGGAAATTGAAAGGTAAATGAATGAGCAACCAATTGATTTTCAATGAAGATCTCCATGCACGATACATAATGACCGTAATGTAGGTGCTAGACTTGATACCACTTGTTTTTCTTTTTCACAATGATATTTATCAGCCCGGCAAAAATGTTTTCCTTTCTAGGAGCTAGACTTGATACCACTTGTTTTTCTTTTTCACAATGATATTTATCAGCCCGGCAAAAATGTTTTCCTTTCGATCGGCTTAACTTTTATGAAGTAACGAATGAAGAGAGTTAAGTGCGTGTGCGCGCACAACACCACACAGTTCAGCACACAAGCAGAACATCGACTTCAACTGTTGTCATCATTTATGCACAATTCTATGAATGATGATTAGTTTTTTTCTATACGCTTATCCGGCTCCAGTTTCGATAATCTCTTGTACATTTGTCCAAATCATAGTCCGATTTGTAATCTGATTTTGCACGGTTTGGTGATTGCTAAGGTAAATGGGCATGTCCACGTTATGTTAATGCACTTTTGGCGCAAGCACCCCAAGACCAGGTACCAGGACAGGGTAGCAAAGCGGGAAAGGATTATTACAAGTTATGCAATAATCTCCGATTTCCTATGTGTGCATGTGGATAAGCTTGTTATTATCCCGAACAAATTGTAATTCGATTTCATAGCTACATTATACCCTGAAATAATGAAGAATGTACAGTTGATGAGGCATACCTGGTGGTATCCAGTATCACTTACAGAGGAGAGGCGCGAGAAGAACATTAACAAATTCCGTGAATTCATTTGTAGCACGTCTCCCGTGTTTATTACTCGGGCATGAGTTATCTATCACACTCTCCATCTCTATATAATCAGACGAGTCTCACAATGCCCTTGTGTCGTTGGGTTGCCATCGTCTGTCTTCATCGTGTACATTTCTTACCTTCTTAATGATAATACACATACTCACGCACGACGACGACCCACACTACTTGTATGTATACATTGGGTCTACCTACAGTCCACATGGAAGGATGAAAGGTGAGTCGCAGTTAATTGATTTTTGCACTGTGGGTCTCTGCTTGTGTCTGTGGTGGACGATGTTTAAGTGATTGATTACACGTCTTATGCATTAGATAATAATAGGTATTCGACTTTTGGTCAGGTTTCTTTAGGAGGTTTATTGCGCTGAAATAAATATTGCGGAAGCTATAAATTGTTTTTACTATAAGCAATGATGAAAAATGGGATGTTTTAGATGGGTTAGTGTAATATAACAATAACAATAATATACGCAGACGTATCAGATCAACGCAATGAATCATGAAAATGATGGTGGTTCACCCATGACTCGTCGTAGACATGCTTCACCGTGTGTGTAGGTAGTCTAAGTAATCGACTGACTTGCAAAGAGTGAAAAGAAATAGTGTGGTCGTGTTCCATACAATAATCGTCATTTTCTTTTTAATGTGAGATAGTTTTTGTCGATATTTCCTCCCCAGTGAAATTGAAGTTTGAAGAAAATCATTCTGCTAATGAATAAAGCCCATTTGATGCTGACTAAAACATGGTTACCTATGTAGATTATATATATTTTCTTTAATTTTCCATTCCGGACACATCACAATAATATCATGTACCACGTTTTAAAAAGAAGTGTACAATAATATGGTAGTATAATGATAATAAAAACACAATAATATATATTGGAAATTACAGGTGGCGGTTTTCTCTCTGCAAAAAATTAACATACAAGCTTGGTGTACATTAAAATATTGTTATGTTTATAATAAATACTTCATTTGAGTGAGATTGAGTGGCTGTGTGTATATAGTAAGTAATATTACGGAGGTTTATGGTGGCATATTACTGGACTTTTATAACTGTACAGTATATACAAAATTAATTCCGTCAATTATTATTATTATTATTATTTCTAGAGCAAAAACGCGCTATTAGTCGGTCTAACTTTGAGTTTCATTAATTACAACAATTTTTTTGCCTAAGAAGCGACACAACAAGACGAAATGCATATTATGATTTAAACATCCCAGCAGTTTAATATTTTAATACTTATAGCGGATGATGTACTGGATGATTAATAATGTCATTTTGCAATATTTTACTTACTAAATTATATTTTTATCTTGTTTTTGAGAAAAATGGTCACGGTCATGCGTTAAATTAACCTACATGTAGGAGCAACATTGCTTTAAAGGGTCCATTAATTTTTGTAATGAACAGTCACTACCTATACAATAATTAATTATCTTATTTACTTCTAGATACGAAGTTTCTTATTATTTATATTATATGTAAATGTACACGATTCTTTTAGGTCGGTAGCAATATGATTCACTACACCATTCACACTCTTACACATGATTAACGTGTCATCAAAATCGAAAGTATCACTATATGCTGTCAAATTGACGTACCAAAAATCATTTTTACACTCAGCTCAAATTTGTTCTGCTTGTACCTTAAAAATAATCGCCTAACAATTTGATTTTCTACAAATTGTGTGTGTGTGTATTATGTTCTCTTTTAAAAGCATCATCGGCAACTGTCTGTACAGTAAAATTCGCAATGTCGAAAACTAAAAATACATATACAGGAGCACATTCATTTATAAAAATTAATATAATTAATAGTAATACCTAATAACAATAAAACTTCCATACATTTTTGGCTTGTTCGTTTATTTCTTCCCTCGAGATACAGTGTCAGCAGTGGTCACACAGTCACAATAAGTCTCAAGCCAACCAGCAAGCAGGCATGTAGGTAAAATAAGTGTGTGCGAGAGAGTATATATTAGTGGGTTGTGCTGCGACGTAGTTGGTAACCCAAAACACAATCATTTTTCGGCTTATTATACTATTTAATCAATCAAAATGAACCGGTAGTATATCATTTTGACTGCAACAATAACATTTTAGTTAATAAAAAAGGAAAATGCATGTAATCTATCTTTGAGGCTATCACACATCGTATCATGAATGTATGTATATCTACACTATCTGTGCTACTATACCACTACATTTTTATATACCGTTGCATTTTTGTAAGTTGTGATACATTCATAAAATATGTATATACTGTGTAAGAAAAGGATGATCCACCTCACATTCCCTCCCTTTCCACCACCTTCATGAATGACCATAATTCATTTTCATAAAAATGTAAGGTGAGGCTTTACTACAACAACTAGCATATTACTGCAGCTCTCAATAAGAGACGTGATAAAAACACAATGTATTTATATACCTTATCCCTATATATTATTTTCATATTCAGGGCTTTGACCGCTTTAGGCTACTAGTGTACTTGGAAAAAAACACGAGAGATTTTTTATTACGTATATTACGCTTTTTTATTAGTTGATGTGTCGGTTATTTGGTTGGCGTGGTGTGGCTCTGGCTGCTGCCACTTTTCCATGTATGCTCGTAATATTTTAAGGCTGTAGGTCTACTGTTGTTGATGATAGTGGTGAAGCTACACAATATATGGAGTTTTTTACAAACACATATGCCATAAGATGAGGAGAGAGAACAAGAAAGAATAATATCAAACTCTATCATTACCATTTATCATTTTAATTCAATTACGTATCAATTACTAGAGTTGTAAAAGTGTTTGTTGTTGTTGAAGGAGTTGTTGTCTTGTGCGTTCTATTATAGGCAAGCAACAATGTTTAAAAGGAAGGTACGACGAAGATACTCCAATACAATTATCGTTTTACTCCTACGGTAAAGCTGCTGCTGCTCATTTTAAAAAACAGTCATTATGCAAGTACATAAAAACAATGTTGAACATGTAATGTTGCAAAGAAAGGGAACTGCTTAAAAAGCTGTACATGGTTTTTATGTGCTAGTCTCTTATACAAGTGCAGGCATTCAACATTCTTGCAACTGGCGGTGTAGTGTTAATAGGGTAATATATAATAATTGATAAAAACGCAATTTATCATGATTATTATTATTATTACATATTTCAAAGAAAAATGTCCATGTTCAACCTTTATGTTAAATCTTTGGTCAGTGCTATACGGCATGACATGTATAACCTTACAAATATTCCGTCGTCAGTTGTTCTCAACCTCGACCATAATGGAAAGCAATTGAAACCATTGACTTACTTGGTAAAATAGAGATTTTGCAGCAATAGTTTCGTAGATCTCCATTATGATTTTCTTGAATTATGAAGGGAGACATGCACATGCATTCCTTATTAAAGATTTATTATAGAGAGGAAAGTGGAATAGCTACAGCAAAAATTTTGTGGACAATTTCCTCATTTTTTAAACTTGAATTTTATTTATCCCCCAAAATGCCGGAAGATCCAGCCTCACCATTCATACGTATTACCATCAAGTAAGTCTTTACCGGAAGTATAAACTGGTAAAATTTGATACTTCTCTGCAACCGGTAGCCAAACGGAGACAGCCGAGCCCAAGATTCGCCTAACCTAACCCTATTTTCTTTCACCGTGATTTGTTAAGGGTGGGACAATGAGACTTGTTCAAATTTAAAGTTGTCACTTGTCAAAAGTTGTACAACTAATTTGTGAATCAGATAAGTAGTTTCATAAATGTCATCTTATTTTTTGCATCACCGTAATAAATAATATTATCCTTGTTACATGTACTTATTAAGATTAAAATATTCAGTATTAGGTAACCATTTTTATCTTTTTTACCTCTTGTTGAGTACAGGGTTGCTGCAGACGAGGAACAAGTACGTGAGTAGTAGTAGCACAACGTCTGTTTCTTGCTTTTATGACAGAATCTGAGAATGGAAGAGGGAGAGAGAGACGGTTGAGGAGGTGATTGCGACTTGCGACCGCTACTACTACTCTAATCATAAGTAAGCATGTTTACCACAGAGCGATATATTGAGAGACGAGACAATGACGACGAAAGCAAAGCAGAATTACTACCGATGGTTAACGCTGATAAACCGGTGACAATCATAAACTCATCTACGCATGATGCTAATGCTGCTGCTGTTATTGTTGTCGTTGCTGTTGCTGCTGCTGCTGCTGCTCTTCTTCATTTCAAACAATGAAGTTGTTTCTTTCACTTCTTCATCCTCATCACCATCAACTTTTTCAGGATCTTGTTGTTCTGTTTGTGACTGCTGCAGCATTATTACTAAAAATCACTCTATCCAATGTCACAAGTGATGGTACTCATGCGGATGAATGCCCCCCAGTGTACCAGGAGCGCCCAGAGCCGGATGATGGGGATGATGATGATGATGATGATTTGGATGACCATGACCACCGAGTTCTGTTTGTTCGACATCTCTGTTACCCGTTGGAGTGGTGGCAAGTTGCTGGGAATGATGATGATGGGAGGAAGCACCGGCCGCTGCAGCCACCGCTGCAGAAGCCATAAGATGATGGTGAGGAATGCCTGCTGCTGCTGCTGCAGCCATGCTGTGAAATCCGCCGAGTGACTGCATTGCTGAGAGGGATGAGGCAAGGCCTGATGTGACATGATCCTATAGAAAGAATTATAGAAAAATAACAAAAAAACATGAGTACAAAAAAATCATGTATCATTTGATATGATTTCTCACAAGATAAACACCTCTTTTTATCCTACACTATTGTTGTGACTTTTTAACTTGGTTCATGATGAAGATGATGATGGAACTTGATTTCAATCTACTTTTGAAACCATACTACATAGCATAATAATAATAATATCTTTGTACTGTCTACCTCTGCACTGTATACACAACCTCCAAGAATAAAACCCTTCTTCGCTTTCTATTAGTATAAAAATCCCAGTCGTTCATGTTGTTTCATTCAGAAATGTCCCATAAAAAGTTGACATTTTAGTTCTCCTTCCCTCTTGAAACATTCATTCATATTCTGTTTTTGTAGATATAACGTCTTGTCTCTACGTACTCATCGAGAATCACATTATTTCGGTAACACACATAAACGCTGTCATTCCAACACACACCACTCAACTTACTCACACAATGGACATTATGAGTGCGTATATGAAATCACGTCTCTGTTTAAACAAGACAGTCAAATAGTAAATCATACAGTTAAAAAAATCTTTTCTCAGCAGCGCACGACAATGAAATGTTATCCAGTTGAGTACTACAGAGCAGTTTGACCTCAGTAATGTTAGAAGTGAAATTTAAACTTTTAACTTCAGCCGTATCACGCCGAGATATCTTTATTGAAAGAATTCCTTTGAAAATAGGTTTATTGGCTGACACAAGAGTATATGGTAGTAATATGTGCTAGCGCATACTAAAAGACGTTACGAGCGGGTAGACAGACGGTGTAAGTATCAGTACCGTACCGTGCAAGCCAGCGCTTTTCAAAAAGAAGAAGTGATCGCTCATCATTATCCTCATGAAACCAGTCAGTTTAAAACTATATTCATTGTCAGTCATGTTTATCCATCAATCATAATCAGCAGCCATGCAATTCACCGCGTTGCAAAACGAGCAGGGTGCACTACAGACATGATGATTCGTATTCCGTGAACGTGCCCGACAAAATTCATGCATGATGATGATAGCGTTCAATAGCTATGCTAACGCTATTTTCACTTTCACAGCAAGTAAGTGTCATGTATGAACGTGTGTATTGGGCAGAAAGGAGTGTACAAATAGCGACCATGAAGACGTGCAGGCCGTGGTTGACCCTTCGTGATTGGAGTATTTTCGCATNTGATGTATGAACGTGTGTATTGGGCAGAAAGGAGTGTACAAATAGCGACCATGAAGACGTGCAGGCCGTGGTTGACCCTTCGTGATTGGAGTATTTTCGCATTAAAATGATGCGGCAAAATATTTATAAGATAGGTTACATGTGGCACAGTGCCTGTCCATTTTTTCGTCTTGTTCTCATGTTGTTGTTGAGTTCACGAGTTGGCAGCATTTTGACAACAGCAAGTGTCATCTTCTATCCCTTGTCGTGCCAACCCGTATTATGCGCCTTTCAGAATGATAATCAACTAACATTACATTGCCTACACCATGATTGTGTTATGTGTCACATTGCTGTATGTAAACAGGTGACACCTACGGTAATGGTAGTAGCAGTAACGATTATTGGACGTGACAGCTGTAGAGGAGTATCAAAGGTAATGACAACGCAGTATTTTTCTATGCACAAAAACGCTAAATTTACTGTCTGTTTCCTGATTACTCTAATAGCTAATGATTTATAGAGACTGTTCAATAATTTACCATAAGGAAACTGTGGATTGACTACATATAACAAGGTCATGCTTTTCTTATTAGGATAGGTATTATAGATGCGTAGCGTTATATTTTTTAGAGCAGGAAGTCGTTCTTACCATTCCATGTTGTGAGAACAACGGATGAGTAGAAGTTGGCGATAGTTTGCTCCCTGGAGTTAAAACCCCTTGGGAATGTGCTACTGCGTGAAGAGAGGGGAACAATGTCGACGTATCCATTAGCGATGTTGGCTTCTCGTCTTGACTTTCACCGGAACTTGAATCTCCATCTGGTGACCCTAAACCGGAATGGGTCAGTTTTTTGCCACTTCCACTACCATCTTCAGATCTGCAAAATTAAATAAGCATAAATTGGATTGTAGTAATGAATAATATTTCCCCAAAATTATATTTACCAATCAAAGATTTTTTGACAAGTCTATCAACTATATTTGCTAATATCGACAAGAAACGCGTTTTAAATCAATTATGAACTGAACTATTTTGGGCACGGATAAAACCGGCAATTTTGGAATTTTAGTAAAAATAATAAGTACTCCTGATTAGTTGACTGACAGTTTAGAAACAAAAACCATGTGTATATTTTTATCACGAACATCATATTAGTATAGTTTTAAACTTAAAAATACCTAATAGTAAAACAGCAGACCTGCAGCTCTTATAAATATCCACTGTCAAAATCGTTTACACAACAGCGAGAAAATAATTGAGCACATCAATTTACCCCTCCTGTTTTGACTAAGGTAGCTTATTATTATTATATAAGAATAGAATTTGGTGTTGATAATGTTAATAATAATAATTACGCGTGTTTGAGCTTCTTTAAAACTTTTTGACATCCCATATTACCGAGATAACCCAAAAGGGAAAAATACTCTTCTGTTTTTAAAGGTATACGTACAAAGTAGACAGGGCACTCTTAGCCATCAACCCCACCAAACAGCTACACGCATTGGCTGTCTGTTAGCTAACGTGTTACGTTATTATTATTACAAGATACACTGTAGATTTGAACCAAACAACGTCTTCATCGTGTTTATTAAGATGACGTGATGACATGACATGACAAGCACAGATCAAGATGTAAAAAATGGATGTTGTTTTATCGTTATTGTTATTTGCTGTCGTTTCCCTGTCTAGATTTAACTTCCATACTGTTTCGTTGAGCAATATGATGTGAATCAAATATGTACTCTCGAAGTGAGTTTTTGATGTGATAAAAAACCTTAAATTTTCTGCCATACGAGCACGGTACTAAATGACGTTGTTGAAAGATTCTGCTCTGCTCCGTTATTAACTTTTCACGAGGAAGGTTTTTGTTGTCATCCTCGTTTAACTACTCTCTCTCTCTCTCTCTCTCTCTCACTACACTACAGTGCTTCCATTTTGAAAATGGGGCGCCGTTAAATAGGTATATATTAACATGGCATGACCTCGGTGAATCAAATTCCTGCATTCCTTTCTTCCTGCCATGTCACGGAGTCTCAATTTTAGCGAGAGAATTATTGGCTTAACCGAAATGAAATAAACCATTTCTGTTGTGTCTACATATTGCGATAATAATGGTAATAAAGTTGCATCCCAAAACATTAACACGGCTCATTTACTGTATTAATGCAGATAAACCGCTCTGTCATGCTCTTTGAAAAAAATAAATACTTTCTCAATTATTTCCTTATTACACATTGAGCCATAAATTGATTTTAATATGCCTGTCGTCTCTTTAATATGCCTGTTTTTGATAAACTGTTGACACCTAAATCATTATTTCTGTAATTCCTTTGAGATTATATGATGCATGCACTCAGAAAAAGTGCATTACTTGTATTTACGCGTCCCACCAAATAACCAAACACCGCCATAAAATAAATCAATTTCACAGCTGAGATTTCTTAAAACAAGAGATGATGACGGTAATGCCAAAGTCGAATGGATCTGAGGAAACTCAAAGAAAAACAGGCAAAGTTCAATCCAATATCTACATTTTAAATATTTCTAAAAGTAAATACACTACTGCTGCTGCTGCTTCTCAAATAATGATTTCCATTCATGAAACGTCAAAAGTAGTAAACAAGTAAGGAGGAAAAGGATGACGATTTAACTTTCAAGAGAAAAAGAAAAAAACACGCATAATAATAGTATATTAGAATTTATTGGCAAAGCGTCATCATTAGCATAAAACCAAATGGATCCAGCTGAGAATAAATCCGGAGTCAAAGATATATGTCTTCTCTGCTCAACACTCATAGAGACATGTAGTAATGTAAAATACCATTATTGCTATTAAAACACTTGCTCCTAAGAATACAGACAAACAAGGTGGAATAACCGAAAACGATTACCCTTTTTAAAATAAGCATTCCGCTTGTATACATCTGCTCCTCACATTACATTTTTTTCTTTGCCGACCATAAACATGTCTTTATTGACGTTCATGTAACGAAGCATTGGGGCATCATGAGACACTCTTATTATTGTTATGATTATGATTATTGCGTCTCCATTTACTTTAACTCGTGCTACTTTTATCTTGTTTATTTCAACGTTTCCGTGTACAATCAACATACCATACAAAGGTTATTATTTTTGTTTCTTCCTTTCGCCAGTTTTTTATGAGGTGATAGAACGATCGGACTATATATTGTGTAGAGCTGTAGAGCTGTTGACTCTGCACAATTGACAAAAATGTACAACTATACTTATTGATGTTGTTGATCAAGTAGTGCAACTTTTCTGCACCAGCACTACTATCTAATATAAATATAGATGTCAGTTTTACTATTATAGAACGAGAGAGAGCAATACTAATGATGAAAGGAATAAGTGATAATAAGTTAGCATTGGTGGTGGTGGATTTAAATGGATGAGGATGAATGGACTGAAGAAGAGTCTCTTAAAGATTCTTAAGCTCGTCTCAAATGTCTTGAAAAGATATTAAATAAAGGAAAAAGGTACTTAAAAATAGAGTAACACGGTCATATTGTCACTTTTTTCCTTTCTTACAAAATACTTAAATATTACGTAGGCATACGTGGTAGTAAGTAGTTAATGGCACAAAAATTGTGTATGAGCATTTCCATGCGTTCATGACACCCGAGGTTTTCTTCCAAGACACTTCTCCACATAAATCCTTTCCTTGAGTCGATCCCTATAGCCCGCATATAAAAATGTACTCTTCTGTTAGGAATCTACGTTCAGAGTTCAGTCAGACTGACGCACAATCACAAAAGTCGATTTTTGAGAAGAAAGGCGAGGAAGCATTTACGATTATTACTTCATTCGAGTACACATAAAAATATACACCATGTACTTAAAATGCATGTACATAAGATACCTACTCGGCAAGTTTATGCGCTTGTAGAGATTTTTTTTCTTGAATAAAAACATAACATTAACATTATGCAGTAAAACATATAATATGCTATTTGAGACTATCGAGTCATTCAATCTGTCGTATTATTATTTTTTTCAAGAGAAACGAAAAAAGGAATCCCCTTTTCATTAGTTTGCTTGGTTAGTTAGTAAATATCTTCTTTTTTGACTTTTAACAATGGGGCATAATAATAATAATAATAATAATAACAGTAATAATAATAATAGTGTAATAGTTATGCACACACGGTAAAGTTGAGTGTGTGACGTGATGATGCGGAGATCTCTCAGGACTTCTGTATTTCCTATTTATTATGTACATGCATGCATAATAATAAAATGTAGCAAAGATGCTGCTTTCTTCAGTTGTTCAGATCCTTTTCCTTTCTGTAGTTTGCCATAATAATAATAATAATAATAATAACATACAATCCATAAAACTTGAATGACGATAGATTTCGTTTACTTGGCACGACGACTTATGACTCTCAACTTTTGACTCTTCAATTCCTTTTTCCTCCTCCGCATATACAATTTTCCTGACGCTCTCTCGCGCTCACTCTATTAGGTTCCGTTTTGATACCAACAGACAGTGGCAATACAAGAACACAAGACGTGCATTCAGCCAGTCACAGAAATACAAGACGAGAGAGAAAGAAAAAAAAACTTTTGTACTCTTTGTCTTCTCTCGTCACCATTTTTTGTCTTGAAAACTTCATGTACTATCTATAGCTCTTTTGTAAAAGTCAAATGATGCGCTATTCTTCCATTACAGACCTTTTAATTCTTCTTAAATGAGCGTAGCACAACCAATAATGTTCACGCTTGCTGACGACTTCACTGATCCGATCTGACTGGGTTGAAACAGATGGCCGCAAATGTGAAATCAAAACAATTTAAGAGACACCACGACCATCACCATCCCAATTCGTTGTGTTTTACCACCACTATAATGTAATATCGCAGTTGTACATCATGATGAGTTCACAAACCATTGTACCTATTTTGTAACATGACAATATTATGTGTAGTAAAGTATTTTCTACTGAAATACTTTCTTTTTTGCTGCGAACGAGCAATGATATCATAATCATTAGCAGATACGATACACATTTTATAGAAATGATCTTTTTGCTCGTAATTTGGTTTTTTCTGCTACTCATGATCTTGTCAAGTCGTTGTTGTTATGTTGTTTAGTTTTCTCGGAATCGCGTGTGTATTTCAATGTGTCACTAATTAATCTTGATGAAGGACGTAAGTGGAAATCTAAAACCCGGAATGCATGCCCTGCCAAGATCGTTTGTGATACCATTGTGCTGTTGTGGTACATATACTAATCGAGGTAGCGGAATTGTACAATAGAAAATAGTTGCGGAAAAGACCCATGAAAATTCATACGTCGAACCCATTTTCACCACACTCCCTGGCATGATTATAAAATAGGAGGAATCAAATTCTTCTCTTTTGTTGTTTTCATACACATGACATGAATAAAATAAACTGGGCTGCTAATTTGTAAGCAAAAACACAATGGTATTTTGCAAATAAACCTTTAAAATAAAAATAAACAAAATCGCAAGCAATGCATAAAATTGAATCTTTCCTGAAAATCGTTTTTAAGGGAATTGCGAATTGCCAAAGGAGCACACTTGGTACACAAGTTGTGTAACACAAGCACATGCCTACACATATATTTTTATTCTTTTTGGCAAAAAGAAAACTCCCATTTCCTCTTTTTCTCACTATCTGTTTCAAGGCTATTTCTTTAGCTAGAATTTTTTAATATGATTTTGTTGGCCAAATTATTGATTTGCACCTTGTGCTTTTGTGTGGGTTGTATGGTTGGTTGTACCCCTAAAGAATAAGATACTATACACCCAAACGCGCATGCATGTAAAAAGGTGTCGGAAATACAAATGAATGATGTTGTTATTCTCGAGAAGGATTTTCCTTCATGCGTCAACACAAATCTCTGAACAAACTGGTGAGACATCATCAAACGGAAGAAAATTATCTACTTGCTAAAGTACCGTTACTAATTCCAGAAAACTAGGTGACATTTGACTAGCGAGTTGAAAAATTCAAAGGATAGAATTTCCTTGTCACAAACACAGTCAAGGAGTCGTCGAGTGAGAAGACAGGCACAAAAAAATGATAGCATGAAATGATATGATGGTGACAGACGCAAGGAAAATATAAACATGTACACACACACAATATGCACATATAGGTAAGCATATCAATAGCATCATATATTTTTGCAGATTTGTTTTACCATCATCATGATCATCGTCAAGAGACTTGTTTCTTTCATAAACGCAACATCATGCAACGCTGTTATATGCCTGGTGCGATATCCATATCCCAGTTACAAAAATGATTAGTGTTGTGCGTCGTGTTGTAAATACCTACGCATCGTCTTCTTTCTCAAAGATATTTTTTATTCTCTTCTTTTTACGTCGTTGTCTTTTTTCTTTTTTCGTGCTATTTTGCATACGTGTCTGGCATCCATTAATACGTTTTCTTCCCGTGTGAGTGAACGGCTGTGTGTGTGTGTTTGTGGAATGAAGAAAAGCTGTCTTTTTCAGCGTGAATGAAATTTAATAAGATGATCCCATTTATTTATTTATTTATTTATCTTGTGCTTGATGTTTGTGTGGTGAACTGATCTCTGACTGTTGTGAAGACTATGCAAGAGGTTTGCGTATCAAATAATATATGGATGTAGAAGTGTTCTATTCTTTCTGTCTGTAGGCAGCATAGGCATATTTTCAAGAATGAAAAAGCGCTACTGCATTTCATACAGCTAAAATTACTTGAGAGGTCATGATGATCACTTAAAAAGTGATATTTTTCACTAGAAATGTCCCAACAAAACCATAACCAGTTGATTTATCCACATTCAAGCAGCAATCTCCTAAATACTAGTGGTGTATGTATACGAAAACAACGAAAAAATACTTCGACAAAATATGTGGTACACACACGAGGAAATTCATGACTTTCGAGAAGAGTACATGGCATTCTTTCAAGTCATCAGAACGACAAAGACAACTCTGAAAAACGTATAGTTGTACCTATACCTGATACATAGTTTAGTTGATGAGTTTATCCGAAAATATATATTTTCACCCGTAATTTTTAGTCACACTATCAATCCAAGCAAAGTACAGAGCACAGCACTTACCACAGTAGGAGAGCAAAACTACAACAGAATGAGACTTTTTAGCGTAAAACATCCTACTTTTCTGTTGATCCATATTAAGCTGTTGCTGGTGAGAATGATGCATTAAAGTAGAAGCTTAAGTACCTGATGATGAATATGAAGCGAAGCGTTGACGATGAATCTAGCTGTGTTGATTGATGGACAGCCAAGAAAAAATACGAGGACAAATAAGTAACTAGAACTTTACAGCACACACTCATCATCATCGTCATCATCGCCACCACTGCTCAGCAAGCTTTTTTGTTGAGCTTCTTCCGTAAAAAAATAATATGGCAGAGCAGTATTCATCAGAGGCAAGACTCAGCAGAGTACAAAAAATTTTAGTTGATGTGTGTAGCCACTGAAAATCCTGTGAATGAGTTCACTTCACAACAAACTTGGTTGTTGGTCTGATTTTCTTATTTTTTTCAGGGGACTACTCTTGCTAGTCACTAGTGTGTCTAGAGAGAGAGAGAGATGCAGAGTAACATCTGAATAGATATACCTAAAAAACTGAAACACGGTGAAACATATTTTTTCACCCGACAAGAACAACGCCATATCTTTACTGGTTAATAAGACATTTTTAAAG
>JAHZNB010002208.1:0-13967 GCA_027744295.1 Callyntrura guangdongensis | reverse complement strand
TACATTCTAGGACTGCTTACAACTTTTGAGAAAGATATCCTTCCCGGGAAAAGGATTACATCGTGTCGACTGTCAGAAACAATAAAAGCTGCCTGAACTCCGAAAAATTTTCAACGCATCAAGCCCGTGTGTTTGTATACTACATATTTGTAGTATCTACCTATATACTATAAGCACACAATTTCAGACCGGACAAAAACAGCACAACAACGTCAAAATTGTAAAGAAATATACATAACTGTAAATCTGGAGTAACAAACAACGTAGAATGATTTTGTTATCATCTCCCAGTCATTTTCTTTAAAAGTCTCTTGATCTCCACAGACCTGGAGAAAAAAGACGGTAAAAATATCCCCTAATGAAATCACTCCTCTATCTTGACTTCTGTATTAGCTAGAGTGAAACACGGTGTACAAAAAAGGAGAGGAATGGAGAAAGAGACGTTAGCTGGATAATGCTATTTACCGTCAGTGTGTGGGGTTCTCAAGTCTCATACATCTAATCTCATTGTTATATTGTTACCAATTACAGTGCAGAACAAACAAGTTCCAAAGAGCAAACAGGGCAACACATGTTCAGACTAAAATACAACATTTTACTGGTCCTCTTTTAGGCTTGAGCCTCTGCTGCAGAGTCGTTATCGTTGTTCTAATCATAACCTTTATCGTAGTTGTATTTGTGCAATTACTATCATGTACATTGTGCATAAAATGGTTGCAATAACTTTGTACAAGCAACCCAAAGGATATAAATGTATATACATTTGTCCAAGAGACGATATTAAACGACAGCATCATAATAATGTAACATGGCACGAACAGAAAAAAAGAGGAAAAACGCAAACAAGAAAACAGCCAAATTTAACAAGCTGAACCGTCATAAAGTCGCTTTTTAAGACCTTACTAATTCCTTTAAATTACTCGACCGCTTTGCACTTTTGCCATTCTCATTAAAATGGAATGATTTCTACACATATGCTCAGCCATATTTCTTTTCTGTTTCTTGCAGCGTAACACTCTTCATGTCGTACCAAGGGTTTTGTCGAGTGTATGTGGTGGCATCAAACAATAATAATAATAAAAGTAAATATAAATTACTACTGCACGACTGTAACAATTACCCGTGAAAGTAAAAAAAGAGAGAAAAACTCAAGATTTTTATCAATAGCCTCCTTAAAGTCTGAACGGTTTAACCCTGCCGGGACAAATGCCACCATCGTTATCAAGAACGATTTACATGTACAAAGGTATGAATTTTAGGGCGGATATGCCGAAATTAATGCGGTGATTAGTGGAACTGGCAAGTTGCATGTGTGATATGAGAGTACTGTTAGCTGAAAAGGAATGCTAATTTTAATCTACCACGAAAATCAACACGGCTGAGCTGAGAAGTGAAATCAAATCAAAACTGTTTACTTACGCTTGGATAGAGAACGCACTGACGCTTACATATAATTTGTGCGAATGGGAGTGTGTGTGTGAGAGAGGGTTTACAAGTTATAGATACTTGCTTTGGCCCCTCTGCTGCCACCGGGTTTCCGTTAAGCTTGCGTTTATACGAAATAACAAAAAGTCACTGGAACATGGCTCACTTGATTTTATGCCGCCACACTACTGTTCTACACGACAATGTTGATGGCGGTGATGACGATGATGCGTGCTGTTGATTACAACGCTAAGGTCTTTTCTGTTTATCCCGTTCCGTGCTTAATGAGGCTTCAACGGATTGCGTGCTAATGTCATACGACGAGGAGCTTTCGCGTGGAAATGCATCCCGTTAATACTTTATCTTGATTTGGGAAAATAAAGAGGGACAAATAAATGGAGGCTGTCTCCCGTTTACTAGATTGTTTCAATATTACTGTATGATTATTGTCATTTTTCTTGGAGTTCGTACCTACCTTCATCGTACTTGCCATCGTTTCACCGAGGTTCAACAACCACACATAAAAATGCAAATAGACGCAAACATACGCTTGATTTAATTTTCACGAATTCGTTTGCTGTCACTTTGTTTAATGTGCTATTTTTTACAAGTGCCATGATTAGCTATTTATCATCATTTCAAGCGCTAGAATTTTCAAGCGCAAGTATGCAAGTGACATATTATACCATACCTGTGCGCTACGGTGCATACAGATTTGGTGGGGGTATAATTTTTATGTTAAAACTCAAGAAAAATGGATCATTTCACTTTTCGAATACATATTTGGCATTGAGAGCACTCACAGTATTAGGTTTCAAGTGAGTTTCATATGTTGGTGTGAGTTTCGAGTTTTAATTCTATTTTTCACGTCAAGACTTGTAAAATTTTTATTATGTTTAGTACTGATGCTGTAAATTATATGAGAGAGAGAGAGAGTTATGTGTGTGTTGCTTTGCTTTGTGTAGGTCTGTCTTTTGCATATTAAAAAGTAATATATGACCTTCAATTAAAATACACGTGTGCACACTGACTTCATTTTTTAGTGGCACTGCTGACAGTGAGGTACAACTATTCATGTTTGTAGAATTTAAACCATAAAGTGCTCATTTTATTCCTGTAACTTGTGTGAGTAATATGAACCCACTCAACATTTACAGTTGTTTTACGGGGATACAAATTGCGCTCATTCGCTAGTTGAGATGATGAAGAAGCGCACAAAATCCCTGTTGCTATTTTCAAGTTATTAAAACATTAATTTGTGCGGCCACCACCACATCCAACCACGCGTTCAAAATGCGAACCTCGCTATAAAAGCTTTATACTTGCTGATTGTGAGTATAAAGCGTACGATGCAATATGTAGTTGCAAGTTGCAAAGTAAGAGGACTATTAGATTCCCCCGAATTAGAGGGTCGTTATACCAGAAGCCAAGAAGTAAAATTTAGGAAATGAGAGAAGCCAAGTGCTTTATGCCAATGGGACTTTTATGCAATTTACGCGACGACTTCATGTGTGCAAGGAGCAGAGAATCTCGTAATATTGATGTGCCAGTAATGACATGGCAGTTGTGGATTGTGTGACGCTCTTTTGCCAACAAATTTTCATGCTGTGTAACGTTGGTGGTAATACAGCGTGGCAAAGTGTTGTTGTAGGGGTATTTATGTTTGAGACCAAAGTAATCCGTCAGTGTTCCAGCCAGATGCATCTAATTGTAGATAAAGTCATTAACTCATTGAAGCGAAATTTTCTGTACACAATAAATTATAAGTTTTGTCGTTTCATTAACAAACACACTCTGACTGGAGAAAAAGAGCGTAGGATACACAAGATGCTTTACGGTGGTGGTCTTTATTATTTTAGAGATTCACATTTAATGCAAACATTATTAAGTTTCTGTGTGTCCTCACGGTATGTCTGTATTTGAAGAGAGTTATGCCTGCATTTATACCGAATATAAATAATATCAAATATGATAGACATATGTTATATCCTGACAAGTGCATACTGTAGATAAATATGTAGTCTGAAATACGCCAAGTTATTTGTTAGTAGTAGTTTCCTCCTTATTACTGTGTTCCGCACAAAGATGCCTCTAATATTCAAAAATCTAGTCTGTTACGATCTTTCTCTAGTCGCGTGTGTAACGACGTCGTCAAACTACCTCCCGCTTCTATCTTTACCGCGTAGTTTTATAGGTACCTAGTTCTGTAGCTGTATAGCTTTAACGGAACTCCTATCTTATTTTTGTCTTGTGCTTTTCATTCAAGTTGCAAGAATAGAGCATTTTACGTCGCAATGTCCTACCG
Organism: Callyntrura guangdongensis; assembly: GCA_027744295.1. Lineage (NCBI taxonomy): Eukaryota > Metazoa > Arthropoda > Collembola > Entomobryomorpha > Paronellidae > Callyntrura > Callyntrura guangdongensis. The sequence continues at coordinate 10,237 of JAHZNB010002208.1, read as the reverse complement.
AAATGGACAGAGAAATGAGCAACGAAGCATTTAAAAGGATGACATCTGTCGTGTCCAAATATCTTTTGACCATCTCCTCAAACAACTTCCACTACATCCATCCTGGTAGTATTGTCATTGTCAAAAGTAATATAGAACCCAAATAAAATGGCAGAAATCTCCCTCCCAAAATAGATCCCGAACCATTACTCGGAATTAACAAAAACTGTTTTCTCTAGACATCATGTGACTTGATAATAGTATAGAGTATACATAGTTGTTATTGCTATAACTCATATCGATATATGTAGAACTAGGTATCAAGAAATAGGGGATCTTTTCTTCTTCGTCTTCATCATCTAAGAGTCGACTCGTTATTTCTTTTAGCGGAAAGGAGAAAAGAAAAGGGAGCAGGTACTTAGATGCGGTGGGAGAAAGAAGAAGAAATACTCGAGAGTGGTCTAATTTTCTCAAGACAGATACTAGGAACATTGCATGCATGTCGACGAAGAGCACACTTAAAAGTAGCGGAAAACGTACTTCAGAGCAAACCGTCTTTTTGGCACATTAAGCCTTTTCATTCTTTGTCGTTAATAACGTGGCCAGAAGAAATAGAAGCATTACAGGGAGCTGGAGGGTAGACGAAGTGAAACGAGACTCTTATTCTTACTTGGCATTTCGGGTGCCTGCTTTGAGAGAATGAAAAAGTGGGTCTTCATTGAATGGTTGGAGTTCATTCTTTATTCGTCATTCTATTTTTACACTACTATCAACCATTGTTCCTTACATATTTGGAAACCTACAAACACACTCGCTGTGTAACCCTTTTCAATTTATAAATGAGATGAAGAATTAAGCGAGTATGTACGCATAACATCAAGCATTTAGCAGAATGAATTAGGACGATCCTTCTCCAAACAAAATTTTTACCCACGATTTTGTGGCATATTGTGATGATAGCGTACATGCATACTGGAACTGGAAAGTACATACGGAAAGTTTGATTGAGGAAGTCAGGATAATAAGGTCTGCGCTTTAAAAAAATCCTTTTGTGTTCGGGGTTTTCACAAGGAGAGCATAAAACACAATAGCACTAATTTCGAGCTTAATGCCACACAGAGTCTTGTGATTTTATTTATATGACCACAAAGATGGATGTATCTGTCGTATTACAGCGTGTATGTAAAAATCGTAAGAATTCCTAATAATAACTTGCATAACTTGCATAATACATGGTATCTGGGCGTTTTTCCTTCACAGTGTGTTCTAACCTACATACATAGATTATTGAAACAACGTAACATTTGACAATCTAATTTTATTTTACCTAGAACTCATTCGTATGTGTAACATATGTTTATTAAACATTCTGGACATATGGAAGAACCTATTTTTGGAATTAATAAAGGTTTTGCTGACCTATAAAGGCCGAGAAAAAGTTACGGTAATTTGAGAGTAGCAATCTTTTGATGTGAGCAGATTTATCAATCCTCACTAATTAGTAACATACACCACTGGGCTAGCGGCGTCAACCATTTTCTAAAAAAAAGTTATGGCTGCTGTTGCGTCGTAAAACCGTGCTAGTTAATCTAAGATATATGTATATTCTAGACAGCGGGCGGGTGGAAAGTTAACAAGTTTCATGTCATTTTTTGCTAGGAATATCGAGTTGACTGTCAGTCAATTTAATGAAAGCATTGTTTATAGGTAGCATTATATAACGTGGGTATGATATGAGAGAAATATATTAGAGTACAAAATTCAATATACATTCAATATATGTAACTTACCGCTGGGCGCCATATCGTACATAACGTGGTCACGACCTTTTCTTCTCATCAATCGAATGACAAAGAAGGCAACAACTGTAAAGACAGCAATGGCCACGCCCAGTCCGATGTAGAGGGCGATGTCAGTCTCCGCCACGGCTCTGGCAGCTGTAAAGCAAACAAAAGAAAACCCATAATTAATTACTATTCTTTCTCATGTCTGTGTCTACATTTCCTGTGACTTTCTCTTGTGGTTTTTACTTCACTCTCTCATACCGCGAGCGGCCCTCTCCGCTACTCATACGACTTCCAAAAAGTATTTTTTGTGTTCCATTTTCTAAATATTCAATGAAACTATACACTACTTGCTTAGAAAAATATAAATATCATCGTCTGTTCATAGTACTATTGTACACACGCTCGTGTCGAAGCTGTACTAACAAGATGTACATAGAACAAAAGGGAACAAATACATCTATACAAATGAAATATGATAGTAGTATTGACAGTAAAGATGCTGGAAGTTGGAAGTTGCGTATGTTTATTTCTGCTGATTAAGTTAATCAGCCTCATGCCACAAGCCATGTCAAAAGTGTGGTTGATCATTTAATACGGGGTCGCATCTGGTAGCAAACAAAAAATAGTCGATACAAAAATACCACGAAGCCTGCAGAAAAAGAGGAAAATATATGGATTCGCAAAACTATTTAGAATCAACGCCAATCTAACAAGTTGACCAACATACAAAGCTAAACCACCAAAACAAGACTACCAATCAAAAAAGTAAAGCTGTCTGCCAGAGGCAGCAACGTTTGCTATACATCAAACATCAACATGGACTTGTTTCAGTTTGTTTCGTCAGCATCCAGCAGTAGTAGTGAAGGAAGCACTACTACTATTACTATTACTTTTCCAGAGTTTGCCTGGAAAGTGTAGAGAAAGTCACCATGCGAGCGACCCTTTGGTTATGAATGTCGAATAGGTAGTTCTTCTTGCTACTTCGAAACTAAATATTTTTTTTCTGGAAATCAACACTCACTTACTAGAACAAACGTATCCATTCAGTATCTATAATACCCAGTTTATTCAACGGCAGAACGTTACACGTTTTATGTAAGTATAGGAAAGTTTGCTGAACGTACTAGTTACGTAAGTATGTGGGTACACAAGAGAGAATGATTTCTGGAAACTGCTTGAAGTACTTTGCGAGCACTTCACTAAAATTTCATTGTTTTGGCCAACGACGTGGAAACCAAATCCAGGTCGCCAACATGATCTACTATGAAGGATCATCAGAGGATGGAAAAAGAGGAAACTTGTCCTAAATAAAATTGCCTCCACTGTTATTGCTCCACTCGGCAGACTTTTTTGTCCGCCAATACGAATTCATATCGTCTGCTCCCACTCACCTAAAAGCAATACGTCGTGTGTCTCGCATGGTCTATTATTTTGAGGATACTAGACGTCAGAGTAAACTACTTGTCCCAATAACCAACTCGAAAACGAAGGCAACCTACAAAGTTTTGGTCGGTAGTGGGTACAATAATTCATAACACCACGCTCGACTTGATACACACGTATGCATGCATATCATATGGGCTATTATGAAATGCTCAAATGGAAATGGATTTGAAATATCACCACAGAGAAAACTCTGTATTCACAAGTGTTCTTCAGTAGTTCAGTCATTCGATAACAAAGTCTTATATACATGCATATCGACACAGAAAGAGTATTTAAAATTGCCACACATAACACACACGCATATAGTAGATAAGCTGTAAGTAGCACCCACGAAATACAAACCTAGCTTAGGTATTTGTTAACACAGGGATATAATTTCAGCATCATCCCTCAAAATAACAAGCGATAATTTGATAGTGTGAAAGAGCCTCTTCATCACAGCTGAAGAGTCAGGCTGACAGGAAAGTTGGCAATATAAAAGCTCAAACCCACAATACTTTTCCATTCTCACCATCACCGTCATTTACGTGCTGCTACGGGATGACCAGAACAAAGAATATTCCTTGACAAAAGATGGTTTTGGTGAAAGTTGCGGTGGCATACCTACACGAGAATCCCTACCTCTGATACTACTAACGGACGACGACAGGGTGAAAATGACTATCATTGTGCGTATTACGTATTATATCCATGTCAGTTTACAACCAAAGTATTTTTCCAACTATACTCTATATCTACATATACACGTGTTTGCCGAATTTTAAGTAGAATGAAAGTTGAGTGAGAGTAACCAGTGCTCAACCAATAGTCAGATCGGTGCATATGTTGGGATAAAAAAAACTAAAATTGTGGACGAGTATTACGTCGAGAGAGTTGGCATTATATTACAACCGTGGATTCACCCACCAGAGAGAATTGTGAAGTATTTTTAGAAGTATTATTGATCTTGTTGGGTAACTGATTTCATATTTTGGATTTGGCGCCATTCATTCATTTACGCAATGTTTGAAGGATATTTTCGCATAACCACTTTTATTATTGATCTTGTTGGGTAACTGATTTCATATTTTGGATTTGGCGCCATTCATTCATTTACGCAATGTTTGAAGGATTTTTTCGCATAACCACTTACTATTACAATTATTTTGATACAATTACACGTGAGTACACACACGTGGAAAACAACATTTTTCTATATACACCAAATGGGGTATATTATACATACATACCTCAATTTATACACTATATTTATTACTTTTTGTTACCGGTGGGTGACTGGCGACTAAACCCATCTTCTAGTGTAAACACAGCCAACAGCAAAGTTTACAGTAGTTTCTGGTGGTGAGAGAAAAGTACGTTCCAATATAGGCACAGTGAAAACTTCAATTTTCATAAGTTTGCTTAGGTTAAAGTGGAAAAAGAGACAACCATATGGTGTCTTTTATTACAACTTTCAGAGAACTCAAATTCAGCCATATTTCTAGCGAAACGCGCGCTATTTTTTACAGCTTCACCATATAACAATTTCAGAGGGAAATTGTAGTAGTATGTGCAATGGGATATAACCAAGATACTTAAGGAGCCGTTTTAGTGGCGCTGTCTCGCTTATTTTAGTAGTATTTTGTGTTTCCCCAAAAGAGCTAACATTGTATTTGGCGGGTGGTTGGTTGGTATTCGGTATCATTATAAGCTACTGTTTCATGTGCCATTCCCATTTGTTGAAAATGGCTTACGGCCGGTTTTCCAACAGCCAAAGCGGCTATAAATGATGATTACATGTGCATGACTGGAAGGCTAGTGGTTTGGATGCTGTAATGTGACCCATTTCCATGCAGAACGAGCCATTTACAAATTACTTTAACTAGTTACACCAGAAGGGACTTTGAAAATGCTTGCATGTATGTCAGCCATGCCGGTTCCTTTTTTGTGTGTAATATGTTTTGTTGTTGCTTCAACTTGAACCTGGCTGCCATTCCGCGTAAACATAACTGGCATTTTACACGGTTACAAAATTACAAACTATCTTGTGCCTTCTACTTACTATTTACTTCTGCCGCTGCCGAGAAACACAATTTATTTGCTGAAAGGAGCCNCGGTTACAAAATTACAAACTATCTTGTGCCTTCTACTTACTATTTACTTCTGCCGCTGCCGAGAAACACAATTTATTTGCTGAAAGGAGCCAAATCCTTTTGGTCTACTGTCAACTCGGTTGTAGAATCTCTTGCCGAAACGAAAAAAAATTGAAGTGACTGCTGAAAGCTACTAACACAGTAAACTATTGCGCCTTTAAAAGAAAAGGTTCTCTTATTTCCAAAACGGACTAATATTAACCTACCATTACAAAAATGGCCAATAAAGAAGATTAACAAATTAGATTAAGCCGAGCGTAAATAAGATACTTTAGTTGACTCCATCGAAAGTCAGTTACATTGTTATTCTCGAAAACTTATGTCATATATTATGTACGTGTTTCTGAAACTGACAAAAGTAAATTAGTACACATCGAAAAAATATTACATGTGACAGGTTTTTTGTACGTTCAACGTTATATAAGCGGGAAAGCAAACATTTTATCTGACTGTAGCTATTCTTCTTCTGTCGATATATAATGCTCTCTCTCTCTCTCCTCTGCTTTCTTCTGCTTCAATGTATTAAGTGAATACTGTGTACACTCAGTCACATTGAAACCAATCAAAAAGTTACCAACATACATTAACGAGGAAAAGCTTTATGCATAACATCAGAAAGGGGAAGAAATGGACCGTAAACTGGTGATTCCGCTCGCTCGGGAGTAGATATTTCGAACAACAAAAGATTTTCTCTTTTCCTTGTGTTCCCACTTCTCCCCTGTCTCATCTCATGTCGTCTTCCAGGCTGTCTTCTCTTATTCAGCATCTTGTTACATGGATGATGATAGTAATGACGACGGTGATGCCTTTGCTTGCCACAAAAATTTAAGTGGATTCGTAACTCTGTTCTTATAGTACTGGGTGCTGCCTCCTTGGTACGTGAAATGCCAAACGAGTAAGAAATTCCCGAGATTGTAAGGGCGAGCAGAGGAGACAAGGAAAAAAATAAGAGGGGAGAAAGGCGGAACCAGGCTGAAAAATGGTATATGATACCTCTTCTCATCATTGTGTTCATTCAAGATTCTTATATAAATTATTATTGTTGTTCATTTTATGTATAAATAAATGCATTCGACGATTTTTTCTCCCTTTTTTCTTCTACCCATTTATTTATGAATGTTCCTATGAAAAGAAATAGTGGTAGTGATGTAAATACTACATAGGTTTCCAGATTTACACACACGATTCTATACATGTACACAGTGCACACATATAGACAATCGCAGATTATATGATTGTATAGGTTATAAAGTCATAATAATAATATCGTGCTTGCTGCTAAACTGTCGGGCATTAATAATAAAGTATAGAAGCAATCCAGGCTCAAGTTGTTTGGGGGCACTCCCACCGAATACATGCATACTTCCTGGTTAATGTCTCCACAGGAAAAGAAGCATCTTTCCCAGAATTTCTTTCGGAATGGAGAATGAGACGCGGTGATGATGGTGCTTCTTTTATAGATAGCTCCTTGTTTTGGGTAAATCTGGCTTGGAGTTTTAGTTGTTGGATTTTGAACTGCTTGACTACACTCGAGACATCATCAACTATCAAAATAAAGTCATATAGCTTTTGTCCCAGTCATCAGAAGTATCATCAAGTTGTGGATATAAAAACATACATTGTTGGTTTTTATGATAATTTTTTTTTTCTTCTTTTGGCTGTTACACGACGAATCAACTTCTACTCTTTTGGCTTTCCGAACTTTTGCTTTCGTGCTGCTGCAGCAGCTCAGGGCTATTATGTATCACTTGCCATTTGCGTGTGGTGCGTATGTATTATGCAGTAGCACCACCCACCGGCCAAAAAAAAAGATATATTCTTTTCTGTATTCTCCCCTCGTATTCTCTTTTATTCATAGAATAAATGCTTTACGTAACTTGCCATTAATTTGCATTTTTTGCGTTTTCTACAAAAAATAAATACTCGTATTTAAATTGAAAATGTCTTGAGACAAGACAACGCTTATCGAAGGATATCAGGCATCAACGAACAAAAAATACTGACAGACCAGAGAATGCTGTAATGAATTTTAACAATGATGATAAACAAACAATGTAATGCACCCACATACACAATACACGATTCGGCACAAAGTTGAAAAACATTCATAAATTCATTAAAAACATAAGCACGTGTTGTTTCTAGAAAATGGTATATATTTTGTTACTTGTAGTGAACCGACGAAACCAGGTATTAGTTACACAAACAGGATATCATGTACCACAATAAGTGGTTTTTAAAAGAGTCAGGTAAGCAATACATGAAAATGATGAAAATGAGTCAGCGTGATGCATTATCGTTATTATACGCACCTTTTTGCGTGGGTAAACAACGTGTGAACTTAAACTTGATCTTACCGAAAGCAAAACGAAACCATACCGAATACAAATTAATGTTTGTGTGTAGTTGGATACGCACAAACTCTTTGGTAAGTATTTGCAGTGTTTTTATGTGATATTCGTGAGCTGCATTTTTATTAGATGGGTTTTTGAGAAACTTTACGATGTTGAAAGGCAATTGTTCTCGGATAGTAATCAAGTCATTTATCTACTTCGGATAGTTTTATTTAAGCAAAATTTGTGTCATTTGAGTACATGTACTTTGATAGTTTGTTTGTATGTCTATAGCTTTTGAACACGTGATCAGATAACGATAACAGTGCGTGGTTTTGTTGCATTGATCTCAAAAAATTCTCAGGATGGACATGACGATGACGGAGGCTGGAGTACTGCAAAGATAAACATCAAACCGACGGAAACCGCACATATGGTATGGGACAAAGGTTGCATGGGTTATCATGTCAGACATCTCACATATTTTATGACATACTAAAGTTTAAAAGAAAAAATGTTTTGGCGTATTCAGATGGCATATCAAATTACTAGACGGAAAGCGGATAAGGTCGCGTTTTAGAGCAAATTTCAGTAAAACTTCTCATTTCTAGATGAAACATGATAATTTTTTTTACAAACAACCTCATAAATACCAATCATAACGAGCACCTCGACATTTTGCTTCGAGTTGCCCTTTTCATTTCCAAAGCCATTTTGTTAGCCTTGAAATCATTAAAAACATTTCACAAAAGATGATGTAGATGTTTTAAAGCTCATGTTTTGCACAATAAAACAGACAGAGTTGGACTTTTTATTTCCAAATCAAGCTGCTTGTAAACCTCTACTTTTTTAAAAACTTTCAGCTAGGTATGCAAAAAAGGTCGCTGAGTGGGAGAATGGAAACGTAAAATAAAACGAAACTCCTCATGCATGTGTCCACAGTGTGTGGCTCTACCATTTTCTAACTGATACTATATTTTATCCACTACTTGTTCCGGCTTCTTATATCACAAATGCCGTGACTCCTTTCGGAAACTGCCTAAACAGCAGTAAAAGATGCACTCGTATGAATATATAATATATTGACTAGCTAAACGGTAACGGTACATACCTACATACATAGACTGAATGAAACGATTTTTATGTCAGCAACCACTGGGGCTGCAAGTCGCCACATGAAAAGCACGTAAAAATAGATAGTTTCACTTTTCTTTTGTCAGCCAGAACGAGTCAGGTTTTCACCACACACACAGAACCTAAAATAAAAGCACACGGACTGAAAGGAACGGACGGTGACAAAGTTTATGTGCATCCAGCTCATATGACTCCAGGAAAGTACTCTTTCTTATTCAGTCAACCACAGCTATTTCTCGGCTCACTGCCAAGTTCAAAAGGTCCGTAAAATGTGAAATAGTGCGAGGTTGGAGACAAAGGGAGAGAGAGAGAATAAAAAAGAAAGGCGAAATAAGAAAAGGTAACATGATGGCGGTGTGCAGCAATCTCTGTTTCAAAAGAGCTTCCTCACGATCACCTGGCCGAACAAAAAGAAAGCACATACACACACATCTTACACAATCATTTAATACAAGACTTTTGGTTCTTTTTAAACCGTCGGTTTTCGTATCCCTATATATTTGTATACCTTGAGGAATCCGACCATTTCTTGTCCTTTTGTCATTGCGTAAATTTTTAAGAGAGAAAACAAACAAGTCACACGCACTCCTTCTCATTCACGTATAAAAGATAAAAAAGTTTTTCCACAAAATTCTTTTACTTCTCGGAAGAAAAATTCTCATACGCACTCATAAATTTTATTCTGTGCATACTTGCCAACAACTTCGACGTCATCACTGCGCAAATGCTTCTTTCTCCATTTAAATTGCATTTTTTCTCAAGTTCACCGAAACGTGGCAGACTCTTACCTGCACTGTAGTCAGGCAAGCAAACACACACATTCTGCTACGTCATTCATGAAATAAAATATATAGCTTTGCCAGTGTACACACACTTTTTGACGACTTGCGTTTCATACATAATGGAATTGTTTGTTCATTTCCACAAACTTTCCACTGTTGTTTGCAACTTTTTCCTCAGAATGAAAAGAATTGGAAGCTGCAATATATTATGGCTTAGAGGATGCATCTCTTTTACTCATATTTACAATGCAAGTTTGGGATTGTCATGATTATGATAAACATGATGCCAAGACAGTTTAGCTTGTGGAGGTTTTGAACAAAAACAGAAACGGAGAAAATTTTAGGAGAAATTGCCATCATCATTTCATCACGTATACACTGCATTTTGTCATAAAGAAAGAATACAAATTGCAGCAAACGGACTGCTTTATATTTTACTTATGCAAAGTGAAAAAATGTAATATTTTTTCTCTCTTTTCAATGTAGTAACAACACGCGTGTACTTAGTAATGCCAAAGACGTTTGGATGTAAAAGAAACCTCAAAGTAAGTAGTTCTCTTGGGTAATACCCTATTTACTTCACAAAAGGAAGGAAAAATGACTGAGTTGCAACATGAATGCAATAATAATGCATCTCAATAAAA
>JAHZNB010002207.1:0-10709 GCA_027744295.1 Callyntrura guangdongensis | reverse complement strand
GTGTTGTCGCCCTGCTACTTTTCTTTGACTTGGCAGCGCATAACAAAATGAATATTTATTCAAATGAAATGTTCTAATTCTCGTCTGTTTCCGTGTTTATTTTATTGGCACACAGGGAGCCTCCCGTTCTGGCAAGCTTCAGCAAGGAGGACGTGATCCTTCACCTGCCACCCGGTTACAAAATTAAGGATATTGCTTGGCTCTCCGTTTGGTGTCGTCGATTCACTGTATGATACTTTGACAAAGACCCTTTTCTCCCCTAACAAAACAAACTTATAAACATGCAGCTTACTTTTACACCGCCTAACTTTGTGCAATAAAGGACTTATGCAAATTTACATTTTGATTTTTACGATTATTTTAAAAGGTAAGGAGGGAGGAAAATACCGAACGAGAAAGGAAGGTAGGTGGTAGTTCTATCATACATTCACCCTGCTCCATACATAAAGCTTTACACAAACGGCAACAAAAAATCTACAGTATAGTATAAAAAAGTAGAAAAATGTGAAAAAACTGATATTTCATAACATGCTCCATAATAATAATAATAGCTTGGATGTACTAAACGGGTACGAGGGAGAGGATATTGAGCTGAAACTTCCGGATGATTTAACTGTCTACGACATTGACTGGCTTAGTGTGTGGTGTATTACGTAAGTCATGAAAAAATGAGAAAAAAAGGGAATCCATAAACCCGGTAATAACATGTAATGCTGTTATTAAACTGTTGTACAGATACAAGCACAACTTTGGTCATGTGAAAATTCCCAAACACGACCTGAACGTTCCTCCATCTCTGGACAAATACAAAATAAAGAAGGTATACACACGTATTTTATTTTTTTGTATGCGCGTATAATCGATTCCACTTTTGATGATGAAGGAAATGGACTTGAGTGGAAATGAAACATTGTTATTTGCATAAATTGTATCTGAGCTCTTCTCGTAATTGAGAATTTGCACTATGTAGCTATGTCTTACTTCCTGTCTCTTTCTCATTCAACTTTCTCTTTTTTTCTGCGCTGCTTTCCTTCCGCTGTAAATACATGTCACGCTTACACAACTTTCACTTTCAAAATTTTGTCATCATCACATGGCAAATCTATACTGGGTCTGTGTACATACTCAGCCTGTACATATATTGCCCCCACCATATTCTCCGTTCTCAGTTTCAACTCCACGACCAAATTTCTACTCGAACACAAAACCAACCGCAGTAAGTTATGCTAATAATAAAAATGGGAAATGTATAGTGCTGTGCCGTGCCATGAAATATGACCAAAGGAGTGGGTAGAAACGCAATTCATTTTCTTTTCTTCCGCTATCTATCCCCAACAGAAAAGTTCGTCCCAACCCAAAGATGGTTTCTCCAACTGTAAAGACCTTCTTGACGGAACCGTTCAGCTTCAATGGGATAGAGATGGGGAGGACTACATCAAGTTCAAGTTGTCCGGTCGTATTAATGAGAAACAGTGGGTTGCACTTGGTAAGCGGACCAGATTTAACCATGAGGAAAGTGCTTTCATACGGGAATATTCGAAAGGACTCTGATAATTGGCCATAATTGAAGAAAACTTTATTTTCTTGAATTTTTCCTCATCGTCCTCTTCTTGGTAGGTTTTAGCCCAATAAGAGGAAAAACACAAATGGTGGGAGCAGATGCGATCGTTGTTTACTATACCCCTCATGCTAGAGAAAAATATCACGCAGATGACTACTATATGTCGGCAAAGGCACAGGTAACTTTTCTTTTCCCCATCATCATTTTACTAAGTTACTTTCATAAGTTAATTCAATCTACATTAACGTTCCAGTGTGACGGCAAAAACGGTGTCTGTCCTGACAAGAGGATTGGTCGGTAGCAATGATGTCCAAATTATTCACGGAGCCCGTAAAAATGGTGTAACCACTGTCATGTTTAGAAGACCCATTAGAGCTAGAGATGTATGTAATGCACATTGAATATAACCCTGAAAATATATTAGTACCGTCCATTTTTTTACCACTATCACTCTTTCAAATGAACTATCTTGCAGAACCTTGACATGTCTTTGGAAGAAGACGAAGTGAACATTTTCGTTGCAATCGGAAATTTAAACGGCGGGAATGAAGCCAACTATCATTTTGGTCAACGAACAGGATCTGAAGGTAATTCACACATTTTTTTCTCTCTGTAAAATGGGCCATATAAACACGGTTAAAGTCTAAGATAATGTAACGCGTTGTTAAAATGATTTCACGCTGCTTTGTGGTATGGTAATCAGGCCAATCAGGCCATCACAGAAAGAAGCATCATCCATTCGCCTATCATGACTCTCACAGAACTGCACCACATGGTATATCCTGGTAGATAGTAGTAGAGGTAAAGCATATTTTACGGGAATTGTGCTAACGATTCTATTAACATTTGTAGAGGACATCAGAATCATTCCTAAAGGAAAAGGAGATCATTCTTGTCTAACAATTATTGACGATGTTCCTGTGGACGTTAACCCTGGTATTAAACCTTGGCCTCCTATCATAATTGAAGGAGTAACAAATTTTACAGCGAGAATCGGGCCAACAGGAGGAAAACGTGGTTATACAGCGATCACCGGTAAGACCTTGAAACTCCCACCTGTCTGATATAAATGTGATCATTTTTATTTTTGGGGCAACGTATCACATACCTAACAAGCAATGCTTACTATAATATATCTACATAATATTCTATTATGCTGCATATCGGATTACAAAAAATGCAGGAAATCAAGGTACATAAAATGATGCATGTTGCAACCTGTCTCAGACATATAATAATCTTATGCTTTGCTCCTAACAGGCAATCCATCATGGGGAATTTGCTGGTACTTAAATGATCAACTCATCCCAGAGATCTACGTTGAGCGGGGGGAAACGTACAATTTTTGGGTAGAAGGAGGTAAAAAAATCGATAGCAATAAAGCGAAAAGGATTTCTTAATCTTGGCTTGTGGCACATGGATTTATATGATACACTTTGTCTCTTTCAAAGGGGATGACAGCAAAAATCCCAGTCAATACCATCCATTTTACATCACGGACAGTGCGGAAGGAGGATATGGCCAAAAGAGCGAGTCAGAAAGGACTAAACAAAAAACGTTTTCTGGGGTTGGCTTCGATAGTTCGGGTTATCCCTTCCCAAAAGCAGGTCGGTATAAATTTAGACGTTTTGAAATGATAAAACTTTTTTTATATAAAATGTTGAATATCCATTACAGCAATCTTAAAGAAAATGCCGACGTGTTTCAAATGTTATTTTTTACGTATTCACCCTTACTAATAATAATTGCTTTCAGCCTGATTAAATATTCATGTTATGTCTTTACAAAAGCTGTACGTTAATGCTTACTGGAAACTATATAAGCAGAAGGAAATGGTAAACTTTTCATGCTGACGGATAGGGTTAAATGACAGAGTTGAAAATGCGGGATTTTAAAACTTTAGCAAAAATGCGAATGATTTAATGGTGTTAAAAATTGAAATTTGAGCCAATTTAAAATGATAATTTGCAGCTGGAAGATACTGTGAATGGGAGCACAAAACGACAGACAAGTCTATGCAGTCAGAATCCTTTATAGATTATCAGAAAACGCTCGAATTGAGCTGTCAAGATGGACGACCTGCCTTGCTCACGTGGACCGTGCCACAGGACGCACCGGAAACGCTCTACTATCAGGTATGACTAAAAATACATATACCTAGTCATTTTGTATTTGAAACTAACAATTAAAAATTGTGAGCGAGTGATACAATTACAATCCTGAATCCTGACTTAAATTACAGTGCTACACGCATAACAACCTGGGTTGGAAAATCCACGTGTTGGATAAAGGAAGAACGCGAAGGGACAAGATAACCAACAACGGGGCCTCAGTCCTCACTGCCCGTCTTCTAGTCTTCATTCCTACATCGTCCTATTTCATCGTCATGTCTGTGATTCATTTGCTTGTTTCTCAGCCCTTGTCGTAGAACATTTTAAAAAATTACGATTGATTACTTTATTTAAAGAAACTATGAACTATATTATGTTGAAGTTAAACTGGACAAAGTATTGTCGCCGTTTTCATACTATCACACTAAATTTAGTCACTCGTATGTTTTAGCCGTAAATACTAAACTGGCACCTCGACTTCAAAACACCGAATGATGAAAGAAAAATTTTGAGATTACATACTGTAAACGACTATCTGCAATTGTGTTATTTTGTAACACTTATCATAAATAATCATATCCACAAAATCACAAACTCAATTGTCACAAATACATATTGTTTGAACCGTATCAAAACTGTTACAATCAAAATTGCATTTTTTGCAAACTTTTGATGCAGTGTATGATTCCACGTAGTGATAAGATATGAATTGAAAGTAATAATTAGTCATATAGCATATTTTATACAGAGATCTTACTGCACTTTCTCTCAATAAGAAAAATTGCAACGTCACCGAAAAGAATGGTTGATGGACAATAATAAAGTAACCACGTAATTATAATAGAGTTGCATACAATACAAACTAATAATGTCAATGGTATCACTCCAAAAAAAAAACAAAAACGTCTTTTGTCTGTATTACCTGCAAGTTAGCTTTAATTCATGTTCAATCTAGTAATATTAGTCTCATATTCATAGTATGATTAGTTCCAGTTCCAGAACCACATACGTAATATTATTATGCATTATTTGTTTATAACGTACGTGTACAGTTATTTACATCCAGTTTTATATGCACACAATATATCTACGAGAGTTAATGATGACGTAGTTTAATATATTATGTACATTAATAAACTGTAGGGAACGTAATAATTACTTATATAATTATTATTACAATACCTAGATCATTAGTTTAAGTTCTCCTGTGAATGCTTCATGCAGGCAGACACAACTCGTCAAACTCAAAGCGTAATATTAAATTTACAAAACTCTACCTTCAAACCTTCATATACATTCGTCACTACTTTATTGGCAAGTTTGCACTAGATTAGGTTTTTATGCATTATCAAGAATAGATTAAGGTAACAAGGACAATATTGACCGTGCACCTATTTTAATAAATGTATTGTCAAAGGTGGCATCATATAAAAACGTTATAAAATGCTCGTAAATTTAGGACCATTTCAAAACTTTGTTTGCCTGTTTTGATTAGCTTAAAGAGTCTAGTTAAAGAGCTCTTCCCAATCCAATTATACTTTCAAGATTTGTCTGAAACGAAATCATGGCTGGATGGGTACACACTTCCTATTATCAATCAATCAGTATTTTCTGGAATATTTAGTCTACATTTTAATAAAACAATTAAGGGTTTCTGATGAGATGATTAGTAGGAGTGGAGAGGGTAGAGAAGGTCGAGCATGTTATTTTATTTTCCCTCGTCAGTGGCAAGCCAGAACGGACAAATGCTAGTCGTTGAGCAAATATTTTCATTATTCTCATCTCCTAGCACGATCGGCCTCTTTGAATTTCGCAGGTGATTGAGATATGTTTATGATTGCAAAAATATACAACCCTATAACTGCTATACAAACAATTAAAGTTGTTTTGAAATTAGTATTATGACTATATGAAACTATTGTCGCAAATTTATAAAGTAGACCAATTTGCATCTATGTATATTCAATCATCATGATCATAGTTTTCCACCTTTCACCGAAACGTAACATCACTAGCAGGAAAGTAAAATAAATGTATGAATGATGGGGGTACGATCGCGATGTGCTGGTGGAAAGCTTTGCCGGAACGGAGAATAGAACAGATTTTTTTAGGAGAAAAGATTTTTGTTAATAAATTTTTTATATTAATAGACAATAACATTTTAAATCAAATAAATATTTAATGTAACATTTATAACTGTAAATCATAGATAACCACATTATACGTACATAATTGGTACATATATAATTAACTAATTTTACATAGGGATGAAAAGATTTATATTTTTATTTTCATGAAATTCATCTTTAAATTGCTGTGCAGACAATAAACTGTCACACAAAGGAATTTGTTTCCTACGTGTGGCAAATCTCACAACCAATTTAACTGGTAGGGTATTGGTACAATAATGAATATGATAATAAATAAACAATTAATAATTATAAGTAAACATATACCTGCTATGCATGAATGATCGAGTTGGTTTTAAGTAAACAACATCAAAAACACTTTTGACTTTGAGTATTATCCATGTAATATAAGACAATAATATATTATATATAAAACTTTGGATTCTGCGTAAAATATCTATTATAAAATTTTGGCAATTTAGCAAAACTCGTAGTTTACTTTGTTATGAATGAATATTGTTTGTTGTTTACAGTGTAGTTTAATGTTTCGAACTTTGAACTGATCACTGAAACGAAAAAACGTAAACAAGCAAATTATTCTGAGGTCAGCAGAGATACGTATGTTACTTTTTAAAAATTGAATTAACCAAGAAGAGATAATAATAACCTAAACGCGGACAATACATTTTACAAATCAGCATATAGCATTCAAGTATGTACATTTGTACTTTGTACATAGGTAATCAATATACACATATATACACATAAACGCCCAAATAAGATTAATTTTTTTACCTAAAAATACAAGAATGTACACTTGAGTAATCATAAATCATCTGTATTCAAGTCAGTAGTATTCTATAGTCATTATTACAGAGCATATTACAAACTAATTAAAACGCGTGTCGTTGAAACAGAAAGTTGAGTTTTGATTGAGATCTTAGAATAGCCGTTTGCATTAGTTATGTAATTAAACACGTTTCGGGGATGAATTATCTTAAGGTAAACAAAATATATGTATCTATTATTATTACATCCCTCTGATTAATTTATTGCAATTTAAGGCATCTGTCAAAAACAACAATGAAGGTAACCACAAATTAGTTGGTATTACTTGATATTTGACATAGTACCTATTACAGGTGCATGTAGCAGAGATTTGTCTCTTCGTCAATTTTGGATATTTAGGTCGTTGTTGAAGCTCGTGTAATTCAACAGGTACGATTTAAAGTAAACATTAACCTTCTTAAAACATAATAGTAATGTCAAGGCTTCATAGCTTTGTAGGCTAATCAATAGGTAGTTATAAAAATCGATAATTATTAGGATCGATAAGGTATGTTCAAGTGAAATAGAAACAGTAATAATGCTCTCCCATGTTAATTATAATTTTCAAATGTCCATAACTTTTATATACTGTTATTATTTTTTAGCCTTAAAACCGCCGTTTTATCATAATCACCCAATCACCGTGATTGCTCGCTGATTGAATGAATTTTTCATCAATGGAAACCACGTGAGCAATCACAACAACCAATCAGCGAGCAATCATGATTATGCTAAAACAGCCGTTTTAAGGCTAAAATAGTAATAACAGTACCTTAATATTTAAATTTAAAAAACTAGAGTTTTTTGAGGGCAATACTATAAAAATAACTTTATGTGAATTCCATCAGAAGGTTTTGAGATAAGGTGTTCAAATGAATTAAGCACAGATTTGGGGTATACTCTCCCATGTTAAGTTAGTGTTTCTAATTTAATTGAACACGATCTCAAAACCTGTCGATGGAATTTACATGAAACTATTTTTATAGTATTGCCTCCACCAAATTAACTCTAGTTGTTAAATTTCAAGATTAATATATATAAAAGTTATAAGACATTAAAAAATTGAAATTAACATGGGAGAACATTTTACTGTTTTTATTTCATTTGAACAGAGCTTATTGGTTTAAGTGATTTTAAATGTGGTTTTAGCATATTACGTTGTTTAAATTGAAGCTTTCATGGAAATTTGGTTTAATAAATAGTTTTGCAGTGAAAAACAATCAAAACTGTAGACGATGAGAAGGTGGCGACTAAAACATTTTACTTCCTGGCACCTCATAATCAGCACAGCACTCAAATAGTAGATTTGTTCCGTTGAAAATTCTTTTCAATTTTCAAATGTGTAATTCGGTTTATATGTATATGATATCAAGTGCACACATTACAATTGAGACAAAAGGCATGTACTAAAACCTGACATGATTCTTTTGATAGAGCTTGAGTCTGTAGACGATGAGAAGGTGGCGACTAAAACATTTAACTTCCTGGCACCTCATAATCAGCACAGCACTCAAATAGTAGATTTGTTCCGTTGAAAATTCTTTTCAATTTTCAAATGTGTAATCGGAAAATAAAATAAAATACCCACTTGAATATTGGTAGATTTAGCTGCTGTGATCATGTAAACCACAAAATAAGCAGGACATTTAAACATAGACACGTTTAATTCAATAAAAATATGTACATCTTATTATAATCATAAATGTAAGATTGAAATATAGAAAATGGACGAATGCAATAATAATGAAAAATAAATACCTTGTTACATCTGGAACGTGTAGTAAAAATTAATTAACTAAATATTTGTGCTATAGAAAGTAATTAGACCCCCTTCGGACGATTCTACGATAAATAATTAACACCGTCAACAGTGGAACGAGAGACTCGCCCTATACTACTCGTACATTGACTTGAAAAAGTGCTCTTTTTGTTATTTGTATTATAAAACGGAACTTTGCATCTGCATACTTTCGTAAATTGAACAATATATTGTGAAAGTTAATAAATAATTTGGTTGGTTAGTTTGTTGAAAGATCAACTTTAGTACGCCGAACATAATACTTCGGATTAAGCTGTTAGAAAAATTGATTGTGTTGAGTTAAATCTTTTGTTGCATTAAAGGTAAGTGCGTCTCAGTTAAATTGTATACTTCTTATGATACATTCTGCTGAGAAAAATTTGTCATCAAGCTATCGTACCATTAAATATTTACTATGAATTTTGTGTGTAAACGTAAGCTATGCGTATAAGATTTGTATTCGATGTGGCATTATATTATCAATGAACTGTATTATGATGTGTGTATATATTGATGTCTTACGATTCTTATAAATGTAAGGAAAGAGTTCATATTATGTATGCGGTTTAACCAGGATGATGGGTTGTAAAAATAAAGTATGAAAAATACACTATGATGTGTGTATATATTGATGTCTTACGATTCTTATAAATGTAAGGAAAGAGTTCATATTATGTATGCGGTTTAACCAGGATGATGGGTTGTAAAAATAAAGTATAAAAAATACACATTTGAAATAATTAATATTTAATTACCATAAAATAAAATCCACATACATACCTATGCCATTTAATATATAGGTACTTTAGTTTAAATGTTTACAGGTATATGAACATTATTTAAAATACGTATAGGCATGAACAAACGAGTACTTATAGATCAACCACTCGCCTCTATATATAATTACCCCAAGTTCATGACCGACGTGTAAATTTCATGAATCACGCGTCAGAGATGATATGATGATAATGTTGCGTGATACAGTGCGTAAGAGATGGACTTTTGAAGAGCGCAGCAGCAGCATAGCTTCATTTTGACATGATATGATATCCAGATTGACGCATATGCTACTTCGTTCATTGTACACTGTGTAAACTAATCCAATATACTTGGTGTTACGACCAACTTTCTCTAAACCAGATTTGCAGACCGTATAATTTTGAACTTGATCATGAAACTAATCTAAATTCTGTTCATGTGTTTTTATTTCATATTTAAACTAACAACTGTTCCTTGAATAACCATCTTGCAACATTTTTAAATGTTGTAAAACTAATACACACGTACACACGCTCAGATTAGCCTATAAAGCCATATAAAATTGTCTACGATGCAGACACAGTTGTACGAAACTCAAGAAAAACGAGACATTTCCGAATTATCGTTGAGCACAAAGATAATATGAACGAAGTTTCCGTTACCACTTCTTTCATCTACCCTCTGTTTAGAATACGCATATTATGTTCATCATTTTTTAACTAAATGTACGGTACATTAAAAATGAAAAGCGTTCATTCCGGAAGCACGAAAACTCACGCTAAAAAGATGTCTATAATGATAATGTTGGTAATGGTAGGTTTGCAGTTTGTATCAAACAACTCATTCCTTTAGTCTGGCTTCTTCTATCTTACTTCCCAGCAAATACTGAGGTAACGTTTTTGTTTTAGAGAAAAAGGAAGATATAGAAGAATTTCGGAAGCGGTAAAGATTAGTGAATGCAGCACGTAGCCCTACAATATAATATTTTCACGACTGAAAGTCTGCTTTTCAACTTTATTTCAAAACGTAATATTGAATTATGTGCAATCAGGGCAGAAATACAAGTTACAATAAACACACATGAGTGAACTTTTTCATTTTTAAGTTCATGCACCAAAAATCATGACGAGAGCATTGGTACTGGTACTACTTGTGTGGCATAACAGTCCACTACAGTACATATAAATACGTGTTTTCTGGTATTATATATTTATGTAATAACAAGCATATGCAATTCAGTACTAACTACCGACATCAGCAATTTTTAATTTTTATTTTGAGTGGCTGATAAACTACTTTTAAAACCATCAAATCGGCATATAGCACGCGCATATTGAGAAGTCGATCACGATACAACCATGTCGTGTTTTGTATGATGATCAAGATTGCGGTTATACATTTAGCAATAAAAGAACGCGTCCATCTACATTTTATCCTTTTTTTAATACGTAATACCTTTTAAATAGCAAAATATTGCTCTTTAAAAATGTCTATCATCATCACGTACCATAAAACACAACTAC
>JAHZNB010002206.1:0-15809 GCA_027744295.1 Callyntrura guangdongensis | reverse complement strand
CACGTACCGAGACATGATGTAGAAGTTCACGGAACACAGAAAATATTCTGCATGCTTGAGAATGTCCGCCCGCAGCGATCTTAACTTTTAGAGAGAAGATTCCATAATCATACAGGTTAGCAGCGTATTTGGTTCTGCTCTGCCGACTGATAGGCATTTCAGCTAGGAGTGCGACTGTCGGTCGGTCTGCTGCAGAATCTTCCTCATGTTCCAGGAGTGGTGTAAAGTGTAACATTTGGCCTCTGTGTTCCAGTTCCGGGAGCAATGCTTCCATACTCCTACTAATTCTGCAGCGTTGG
This sequence comes from Callyntrura guangdongensis, assembly GCA_027744295.1. Taxonomy (NCBI): domain Eukaryota; kingdom Metazoa; phylum Arthropoda; class Collembola; order Entomobryomorpha; family Paronellidae; genus Callyntrura; species Callyntrura guangdongensis. The sequence continues at coordinate 15,510 of JAHZNB010002206.1, read as the reverse complement.
GTCGGACACGACTACATAACGCGACACTTGAATTATAGACATGCTGCTGCTCGTAAAGAAAAACGTTTGGAGAGAGCAGAAAACGTAGCACACGAACGATTACAGATCCAGATATAACACGTTACCGACTCGACTGCCAACGTTGCATTCTATTTACCTAGCTAGCTGTCTACATGGGTAGAACATGTACAACACAACATGTGATAATATATTATGATGCACAAATACGATTATGACAATGCGTTCGGTCGGTTGGTGCTGTAGCAAGTAGCAAGAAGAAAAGAATTGAAATTTTTTACTAGTGACTGCAGTGACTAAAGACTAAAGACTACTATTTTAGTTTCATAACAGGTAAATACATATAAATTGGAACTTGATTCGTGAAAAGAGCAAAACGGTAGTGATACTTCAAGTGGTTGGTTTAAGTTTGAATATATAGCATAAGCATCACAATAAAATTTCATGTGGATACTTTATTGTTTCATACTTATTTGGTAGTGTTGCCTTTGCGTTCATAAAATGAAGTTCTACGTAGCTCCGGAAGTGAAATTGGTGGAAAATCATTTAACTTGGATGGAGGAAGTGGTGCCATATTTGGAACGATCGGTTCTAGATGGCGCGGAAACAATGGAGGATCACCTCCGCTCACTCGAAAAAATTCGGGATAGGGAGGATAGTAATGATGGGGATTTGCCGGTGATAACGGACGACGGTTTTGAGGAGGGATACAACGACCACAATCCAAAATACTGCACTGTTTACGCTTCACGTTTAAATGAGGCTACAAAATTTGCGTACTTATCAAAATACAATGAAGCGATGGAGCAGTTCGACCTCTTAGAGACGATATACGACAAATTAGAACCTTGCCACGTTGAAGCTTTCAAGTATGCTGTCGATGCTCTAAAGTGGGCGATTAATACCTTGAAAAATTTGAACGATGAAGAAAAGAATGAGGTAAGATATTTTGAGCCCGTTCAAGACCCAGCAATCTTTCAAAGTAGGTGGCAAGAACTGCAACACGACGACAAGTCCAAAGCTGTTCTCAAGTACCTGTGGGGATGTCTAGGTGCTACTTTAAAGATTACTGAGGAATGTCTTCTCCCTATTTACAAAGAGGTTCTAAGTCTTGATCCCGATTATCACATATGGTACTCATTAATGTATCGTACCATGCGGGGGATTCGCCGGAATAGTCAACGACAGCAAAGCGGTGGCATACTGAATCACCCTTCTCAACAAGAGCAATCAATGTGCCAAGAAGCCTTTCAGCGACAACCGTTCATATATCTGAACATCAAAGACATGGCGATAATGCTCAAGGAAACTCTTTGGGGAGGAGAGCAAGAAGCATGGGACGAGCAAGAGAGTACTTACATGCAGTGCAAAAAATTATTCGAGTACTAAATCTTAAAAATCGCATGTGTCTAATTAAAACCCGTCAAGCAAATAACGACATGAATATTTTTTATATTGTTCTATTGTTGTATTTAGAGAGGCCCTTCAAATAGCTACTGACAGGGATCAAAAGAAGTGGATCAGAAAAATTCAAATTCATTTGGCGGAATTTTTGCTTTTTGGTAAGGGGAGTCTATTAGATCAAGATGAAGGCAAACTTTTGTTTGACAAGTGTCTGGCAGAAAATCCAGAAAATACAACAGTACTGCATAAAGTTGGAAAATTGTGCCAGTTTGTAAGTTATTTACTTGAGCTACCGGATTATGTAAATATTTCAATTCTATTCAAAGTTGTATGTTTAGTAGTAATACATAGTTAATCCTATCAATAATCCATATAGGGAGCAGCATTGAAAAGGCCAAATAAACAGAAGAAATATCGGGATTGGACAATTGCCGAGCAATGCTATAGAAGTGCATTGACAGCCAAAAAGGCCAATTATCCTTGCTGTAAAGATTATCTAAAATTATTAAAATGTCTTCAAAAATATGACGATTATGTGAACGTTTGCGACTGGGTGATCGACGATATGAAAAGGGATTATCAAGTATCCGACCTGAAAATTGCTCGCGGATGTGTTATTTGGATGTATAATCCTTTCCAAGATCGTAACAATAAAGAAGAAGCATGTTTAAGTTGGCTATATGTCGTGGAGAAGTTGCCTGCAATGACGGGGAACCTTTACGTAAGCTAAATTATTAAAACACCTGTTGAACCAATTGCGTGTCAACGCTTACTGCAATTTTCACTTTATAACAGTCAACCCTCAGGGAGCCTCCATTTTGGGGACGAAACAGGAAGCCTGGTTTTATAAATCTGCATCAAGTCATCGCCACTCTGGAGCGAATGAAAAAGCACTGTCGACCAAACGAGCTTGAGAAATTAAAAGCAATAAAGGACTTTTTGGAAGGACTACATGCAGTAGATCCAAGCAATTAATCAAAACTTGATTTGAGTCGAGCTTTATCATTTACTGTATATATATATTAGAAAAATCAATTTTTATTGTTTTACATGTAAAGTACCGTATAAATAGAATTTGGAGCAATCAGCAACCGCAACATATAGCTTCCGAACTAACTACCGGAACTTTCGAACGCCAGAATTTGCGGAATAAGGTCATTTGGAAGCATGATTGATTACTAAAATAAAGATGCACATTCAAAAAAGTTCTTGCCTATTTTACAAATATATTATCTGATTATGACAAATTACAATGATAATGGTTTATTTAAGATAATCCAAACTATCATTAGCGCTGTCTGTATATCATGTATAGAATAGTGTAGGTAGATCATTATTATCATTGAATGGATGGCCAACACCGCTGCACCGCCACATGCATAGAAGCTAGCTATTTTTCTATCATCATGATATTCTATTACCTATAATCATATTATTGCGTAGATTTTTAGCACGAGATTCTATATACAACACAACAGCGTGTAGAATAGCGGAAACTGAATCTAAACAATCATAAAAAAGGAAGAACTTCAATGGTCGCTTCACGCTCATGCTGTTTTCATCCTTGTTCAACTGGACTACTTCCTACTTGTTTTTTTGTCTTTGATAGGCACTTGCATATTAGCGACACACGAGATACATTTAATCTTCTAGATTTACTAAGGAATTCACTTAAACCATTGAATTGATCTATTCAATATTTGATAGTTTCAATCACGCACAGTGCAAATAGCATGAATTTATTTTTCACGCATGGAAAAGACAGGATGCTGGATAATGAAAGTGTTTGATCCACTGAGGTGGAAAATTTATAAAAGTGCCTTGATTTTTTACTTCATAATTACTTTTAGAAGCTTACTGCGTAAAGAAGTAGCCTATAAACATTATGGCAATTGGGGCGATATGCTCATATATTCTATACAATTTGTAATGAAGTCTTCAATTTTTGTTGATCCTGATCCTATCATTTAAATTATGCTTAATCGTTGAAAACGGTGTGCACACATACCGAAGTAGCATTGCTAAAGAGATGTAAAAGTTATGAATTATGGCCCCATAGTCCCATCATTAATTACAATATACGAAGATACAATATTCGATGCAGAGAACTCTTAACCAAACGGAATTAACATTCAAGATCAAATTCATCATTGGTCTTCCTCCAAGTTGCTTACCTTGAGAAATTGTCCTACAAATTCATGTTAGCGCAGGCCAGGGTATTTGCCAGACACTAAAAAAATGTGCTGCGTGTCTGTAGTGTATCCAGCAATTTAGCAAACTTTCAACAACAGCGTATAGTCAACTATTATAGTCTGTCCGTGGATATAGTCAAGTTTAACCACATTATTTTGACTGCAAAACAAATGGGCTGTGACACTGTGACTGTATTTCAACATTTTTTACTTTGCGATTTAAAAATTAAGTTTTTCAGTTTGCCGATTGATGGACAAGCTGTGTAAAGTAAACACGAAAATCTTAGGATAAGCAAGGTTTTTAGTAATGATGAATGATTGTGTGGTCTAATAAAAAAATAAAAACTACTTCTGCTTTTCTTAAAGGGGAAGATACACAACCATATACACTAATGGATTGGAGGTTCTTGACGCAATGACGCACATCATTATTAATGATGTGCAAGTATACACACGTGTGGGCAGATTGTTCTCCTTCATCAATGCTTGATGTCATACTGTCAGATTTTTATATAGATAATTTTTTAAAATTGAGTTATGCTACATTTTTAATAGAAAAGTATAAAAACCACTTTTGATCCCTTTGCCACGTAACATGATTTCCATAAAAATGGAATGGTTACAAATAATAAGAACATTATTGAAAAATAAAAATTCTACTATAGTCCATAATAGCGCATTAATAACTTTTGTTTATCCACTCATTGCTTTATTGCTTTAGTGTATCGCAATCTGTCAGTACTTGTTTCTGAGCTCATGTTGGGAACGGAAAGTTACTGCTCTAGAATCAGGATTTGTAAAACTAAAAATAAACAGCCAGTTGATTCTAGAACATTTGGTTTCCACTGTAAAATTTTGAAAAACAAAAACAAAAACAAGAAATGCCGGTCCCGATAGCTAGTACTAGACATAAAACCGCTTTGTTTTCGTAGACTAGAAAAAATGTAGATTGAACTATGTGAAACCTAAACTTACAACACATTATACACATACATTTTACCTTGTTGCATTTTTGCATGCATGCCGTGTGCCGTGTGTTTTCATATTCACTTTAATATAACCTGGAGTTTCCACTATATCATAATGACTGTTTTTCTAGAAAAAAAACCGATTTACTAAAATGCAATATGTTGATCATGAAAACATTAGGTATGTTATGCAATATCAGTTCATCAGAGCTCTATCATCTATGCAATCTAACAACAACAACTCCATTGCTTATTTCGATTGTTGACGCAGACTGTGAACTTTGTACACTTGAATGTGAGAAAAAATACACGTGCACTAATGTGTATGTGTATCAACTAATGTAATTAGTTGATTATTCTCTCCCTGCTTTTTTATACAAAATGATATAGTGTTGCACCAAAATTTTGGCTGTGCAGCCCTTACCTATAGCATGACGCTGAGCAACAATGTTACTGACACTAATTGTGACTATTGTGAGTACATCAAATATTCTGTACAATTGTTGCTCTCATGAGAAACATGTATTGAACTATTACAGAGAATTCAATGGGCAAACCAAGAGTAAAGTAATTTTTATTGTGTTTGAAATATATAAACACTTTTAAATAACAACCATCTGTAAGCATACGCGTAAACTATATCCAGATTGTGTCAAGTTATTAGGTTATTTGCCATTACACCTGGAACGAATTCACCTGTCATTTGAAACGAATGACACAAGACGCAATATTTACCTTACCATATGTGCACCTGAAAGACAAAAACTAAGCTTGTTTTATATGCTTACCTATTGAAATATATGAAATATATGACTATCAATCAAGGATGAATCTTTTTTAAATAACTTAATAGGAAATGATGACGCTCTGCTTGGTGTTTCATTACTTTGAAACAATTTCTTATATCATTTCGAAATACTGAAATAGAATGGTATTTGTTATATTTGCGTGTGTTCGTGTGTAATACACCTATGGAACGGGTTGAAGGAAGCTTCATAAAAGTTTGACCTTGAACCTTTTTACCACATTACTTGTCTAACTTTTCCTGTGTCTTGCACCACATAGCAGTCATCGTTTTAATAAACAACACAATATCAAAAGTATAAAATGTTCATAAATAGTACAGTATTTATGCTATGATAAAACCAATTCAAATCAATTTAAAGAAGCAATTAACTAATTTAAAACGGTATGGCAGTTTAAATGGGGGACAACGTATTCAATATTACTATATTAATTCTTTTCAAAATGAAATATTCATATATTTAAGCAATAATATTACATACCACAACGATAACTATCAATCTTCATATTATGAGAAACCCTGAAACTGAAACATCGTGAGTACTAGTATGCATGTATATAAACAAAACTCATTACACTTTATTAACACGTATTCCAACTGCAGCGCTGTCGTGCTAGTCATAGTTAATTTACTTAAAGCTTCCACATTGGTCTAGCGGATGTCACTCTGTCAGTCATTGCCTGTCTGAAGCCTGAACAACAAGATACAGTATAAAGTTGAACCATTCTGTTGTGTGTGAACTCTTTTTTGTCATGCCATGTTTTTTGTGTCAATCATTATCATTATTTACATACGGTATCTATGTATATTTATAGCAAGTGGATTTCCAATGAGCGAGTCAGTCCTTTGGCCATATTGGCACGGTAGTAGTAATTTGTGTCGGCATTTGTGCCGTTTGCTTGTGAGTGTAGTATAAAATCATTGCGGACCATATTATGTTCGAAGCTCATAGCTGCTCCTAGTCCAGTCAAGATTTGTAACGTGAAGCATTTTTCTAGTTTGATAACTCATGGTAGATATATACACAGGTATTAAAAATTGATATTATCACAATTATGATACAGCAATATTACTTGTCTTACTTGTGAGAGAATGCAACGATAACTAAAATTCTCTTGTAAATTAAAATTATATCATTTGGTTTTTATAATTTCTGCATTACATGCATGTCCTTCATTATGCGTAATAAGTTACTGCTTTATTGACATTTAATGGCAATGTGTGTACCATATGGGATTTATAGGCCATTTATACAAATAAAGTCTTAAGAGAACCATAAATTTTAAATAATCGTCGCAGCTGCTCTATATCTTTTCATTGTGGTAAATCTCTGGTATTAACAGTCCGTAGTTGTAATATTGGAGAAAAGTGTCATACACTAAAATGTGTGTAGAATGATGGTAAAGCGATGTCATGAGTCATAGTCATACTATACGTGATATAAATAAACGCACGACTAACCAGTAACCTATTGCTCTTTTATTGACCAAAGATATCTAAAAGGCACGTTAAGGCTGTCATTGTGACTACTGCAATGCAATTACAATTATGTATTACTGATGATAATTATAGTACTTTTTTCTAGAATGTGCGGGTTTCCAAGAAGGTTAAAAACAATAAATTAGTAATCTGAATCTCTTATTTAACTGAATTTGACTATACAAAACTGTACTTTGGACCATTTTACTTAAAACCAGCATTACAAAGTGCATAGAACACGATGAGTAATACACTCTCTTATCTCCCATACACCATGCATACTACCCCTGCCCAAATAATTGGTCGTCAGTCATCATAAACTTTATTTTATTATATAAGCTATTATTGAAGTTCATTCTTTTTGGCACCATCTAGATAGTGCTATCTTAATGTTTTCTTCTTTTTGATGCTGTTATTGTATATTGTCAATTGTATGCTAATAATCCTACATGGCATTCTGAATGACAGCAAGATGGCAAACCAAAAAAGAAGATAACGTACAATGCACTGCAATAATTTTTCAAACGGAAAATACATATTAAGGTCTTTTTGTGCTTCAATTCAATAAAACTTTATGCTAATTTTTGTCATTCAACAAGTTCATTCCTTTGATTGTCATCTCATCTTGGTGCTTATGCCTGCACCCCGCGCAAGCGTCATTGTCACAAGAAGAGCTCAAAAAAGCAACGGTAAAGTGCATAAGGGGTAGAGACATTCATAATAATAATAACAATAATAATAATGGTAATGGCTGTTGTTAAGCTTGATAGAAAGGATTTTTAGGGTGGATTCTTGTTACATTGATAATTAATTCCCTAGCTAAAATATATCCTTCCTGTTACACCATCACTGGTGCATTTGGCATCGTCGTCGTCTTTGTGTGTTCAAGCTCACGCTCTTGTACTTGAATTGAAGTTTTCCATGTCCTGAATTATCTTTTTCACTGCCAAAGTTCCGCTGCTGGCACTGCACTTCCATACAATTACATTATTGCTTGGTAGTATAGCATGGAACAAGTAGAATGGAAGTTAGTAGTGAACCCCACACACAGGGACCATTTCAATCGCAGAGCTGTGAATGTGTTATCATTATCATCATCGTCATCACCCCCACCACGACAACGTTCATGAGCGTCATCCTTAAATTTTTACCACAGTCTAGTCAATAGATAAAAAAGACAAGCTGCATATATCAAGTTTTAGGTTTTCGTTGCATATTGGTTTGGTTGACTTTTTCTAAATTGATAGCAAGAAGCATCGCAGAAGACAAAACAAATTGAGAAGTTGAAGTTTATATTCATTTACATAATATTATCCCTGTGACTTTTTGTAAGCATTTATGCTGCTGTTACTGTACGTAGTATTGAGGTACTGAGTACTACAGTACTACCAGTACCAACTTGACTACGTTTGTGTGACTTGACTTTGACAACGAGTGACTGCGTCAACGACAAGGATGCCTCTGTAAATAGGTAGCATTATACTTAGATATTTTTCTGCCGATAAATTTCATGTGTGCAGCATTTTATACAAGTTCCACATGTTACTACATGACATCTCTTGACATCATCGTCACGTTTAGGACTAAAGTGATCATAATATTACATAGCTTTTTATCGATTTTCGTTTTCTTAAGGAATAACTAATCTTATTTTCGCTATAATTATCGTTTTAAACAATTCACTTTTGCATTCTACATAAAGAGAGTTGAAAGTTTTCATGCATTGTAAACCCATCTTAGTATATTGGATTGCATGAAAGTAAAATTGAATAAAAATCAAAGTAACAAACTACCAAGTAAGATTGGTAAACAGGTCCATCTTAAAACATGAAACGATAGTTTGGCCACTACTACTACTTGTTCGTAAAACTTTGTCCTATCCTCTTCTCTCTTCATCTGATTTGTTCAATGTTATTCGACCTTTAGGTCCTTTTCTGATGATGCTCATTGCTTATCCCCTCCAACACAGCTTACATGCATGTAGTTTTCTGATTATTACTATCATCATACGCGGATGATGATGAACCTTGTTTTAATTTGCGTTGTAGAATAAACGCAACGAGTAACAAAACAGAATACTTATAAATACAAATACAACTTGATCATTTTGTAAAGGTGAAATTGTAGCGCGGGTATAATTATAATTGCACAATGTATTGAACAATTAGCATGATGCAATCCGTAACAATGCATCCTTCTGAAATTGGAAAAATATTTTTATTTCTTAATCATTTTAATACGCCTCACATGTCCATGCAATTATGTAAGTTCAATGATATGCCAAATTTTAGCCTTAGCGTTGGTTGTCCAAGTCACAGGGGGGGGGGGAGAGGGGAGAGTTTTAACATTGACACAGGTTGAAGCAAAAACATGAGTGTGCTTAATTTTCCTTTTTTCGGACAAGATACACGTATGACCGGACATACCAACAGACTGAAATAACAAATCCGATAGATACCACTGCACAACGCTACCTAATTATCACGCTACATATCTCTCTGCCATTGCAATGCTTCCCATTCTCACATATTATTCCGTGAAACAACAAATGCTGCCCCATCTTCGTCAACATTCCGCACACTCAACAATTGTCGTCATCAAACTCGTCAAACAAAAAAGAAGCCAAACTACTTTGCTTCAGCAAGTCGACTGTTTACCAAAATTATTAGAGACTAGAGACACGACACAATTATTACAATTTTTATTTTTACATGTACTTACATACGTAACGTAGTACGTACATTCGTTCCTGTTTAGAGGTAGAAGTATAATTATTACACAGAAAAATATTATAAGCCACACACTTGCACGGTTCCTCATATGACCAAGATGTGTGTCTAAGAAAAGGAGGTGTAGTCAAGTCTCCGTATATCATCATCATCAATATTATTATTATTATTAGGTACTGCTGCTGCTACTACTCGATTCAGCATCGTGTCATCCCATCATCGTCATCTCTCTACAACTTCACACACATTCAGTACAAAACAACTCCATAACAAGTACATTTGCACTTTGCACTGCTGCCAAAAAATTCGACAACATTGAAGGAATTCATTTGAAAGACTGGTGAGCGCACCGTGCAGTGGTGAATCGAGTTGAGATAAATGTTTTCCAGCTACTTGGCAGCACAGAGTGTATAGCAAGCTTTTATTCATTAGAGTATATTGTACGTGCGGACAGTGGCATTATAAGGGAGATTCTCCAGAAGAGCAGAAGCAGCAGAGTCAGTCTGTAGATTTACTTCCATCGGAACAACACGTGTATACGCGTATACCATTCGATGTGGCGCTGAACACAGCAAAGAAATGCTAATAAGTTGTGAGTAGGAAGTAAAACATTGTTGCTGTTGTTGTTATTTTTTTCGCTTATTACTGATATCACCACCCTTTTGACCACCTGCTAAACTGCTATACTTGTAATATTCCATCGTTGCAGCAGTACATTGCACTTTGTGGGACGTGTAAATGAGAGATTAAACTTGGTGGGGACAGTGATTAGTTCAGATTTATTTAAAGACAAGGAGATTATCCTTGAATTTCTAGAAACAATGACAGTTGAAGCTGTATATCCTCCGGAAACGTATTCCACACAGGAGCAAGAGAGTCTGGTAGAGTTCCGGGCAAAATGCGCCGATTTGGGATTGACAGAGGAGCAGGAGAGTGACGCACAATTAATAAGGTGGCTTCGTGCCCGGAATTTGGATGTGGAAAAGGCCTTCGTCATGTTGAAGTTGGCATTGGAATGGAGAAAGGAAAATAAAGTGGATGGGGTTTTGGAACGTGAGGATGTCCCCAAGGAGGTTCAAAGAATGACTCCTTTTGCAAATTTGGGTGTGGATCGAGACGGCATTCCCATCATCCTTTTGCCAATGGGCCGTCACGATGGGCGCACCATTTTGGAGACTTACGGAATAGAGTCATGTTTCAGATTTAATACAATAAATTGTGAGAAAGTGACAGAAATGTTAAGAAACGTAAGCAAAGAACAGGGACGACCAGTTACGCAAATTGTGGAAATCATTGACTTCGAATTTTACAACTATCGGCAGCTGACGAGTAAGATGTGCCGGGACTTTATGATCCGTATGCAGACATCATTGGACGCTAATTACCCGGAACTGCTACGCTACGCTTTGGTGATTAACACTCCAAAAATATTCAATATCATCTTTAACGTGCTCAAGCCTTTCATTCCAAAGCAGACCTTGGAAAAGGTGGATATTTATGGGCCGGAGCCAGAGAAATGGAAACGGGTCATTGCGGAAAGATTTCCACTGGAGCTTATTCCTCCACGTTATGGAGGCACTAGAAAAGGGTCTGATGAATATTGCTCCAAGGACGACATTTGGGTACAGGGACCGGTACCTTTAAGTTATTTTACTCGTAAGCTGCTGCATTGTATATTCCAAAATCTCTCTGTAGTAATCCATTCATAAACTAACAATGGGATATTGTATTTTTCAGATGGAACAATCACTTCCTCCATTGACGAAGAAGCTAACCTCACCTCCGCCACCATTAATCCCCGTGATACTCTCAAAATATCACTGGACGTCACCAAACACGACAGCTCCATAGCGTGGCGCTTCCAGTCTCACAATCACGACATTGGTTTCCAAATAGTATACCAAACCGGCGAAGTCATTTTGCCATTTAGCCGGGTTCAGTCCCAAAAGACCTTACAGGAAGGAACTCACCTCTGTTCCAAGTTGGGTTCCTATACAGTCATATTTGACAATACATACAGCCTTGCCCGTACCAAAACCGTGTATTACAACCTATCTGTGATTGAACCAGAGGAAATGAACTCCAACTTTGTGGAAACTTCCAACAAGTCCGAAATCATCTCCACCGACCCACTAACCCAAAAGAGCGCCAGCTCATCAGCAGCTGCGGTCGTATCCACTTGAGCAAATCCCATGATCACTTACATTGTAAAAACATTACTATTTACATTTGTATTATTTATCGAATAAAAACTTGATATCATTTCAGTGAAACCACACATATTGTAAATTTTCCAAAAAAAATCCCTACAACGATACTTTCATGAGGAAAGGTACAATTTTGTGTACGTATATATTATATATATACATACATTCATACATACCAAGGTATACATACCTACAAAGTAATGTGTAAGATGTTAATAACTATTATAACAACCGCATTGTGATTTTTCTACAGTATCTTATGGTCGCTTGTGTGCTGTTGTAAACATTGCATGCATGTACTAATGGTGAAAAGGGTGAAAAATTGTGTGAAGCTTTAATAATAAAGTTTGAGTTGCTGATAAGCTGTGTCATTTTGTAAGAGTAATTATTATACGTATTGGACAATATTGTGTATTATTTTTGACAAAAATTACCAATCGTGTTGTTGTGACTTCAGTTTTCCTCAAAGAGCTGCCATAAAATCGTGGTTCCAGCAGCGTTACGATTTATCCATTTTTCTCAAATCTAGCGAAAATGGCACATTGGTGGTACATCAAACATGTAATGCAGTAAGGACTATATAATGATATCATTGTTTTTTTGTGATGACGATAATTGTAAGCACATGACGGCAATGTTTATCCTCCCTGAGCGCTCGTCATTGTTTGTTTTCGTGTGTCTGTAAAAATGCATATGGTATGTGTTTTTGTGCGACTACAACTACAGTATATGGTTGGGTAATTGTATAGAATTTTCGAGTACTCTGCCAAAATACGGTTTATGACTTTTATTTAACTTTGTTATTTCATTAGCTATTAAATGTAAAAATAGTTATCTGTATTGAATACTGAATAGTATTAATAAATAGAAACTTTTCAACACAACGCGCTCAACGCTGTTTGAATGATGACTGGGCGGTGCTGTCTCCAGCACTTTTGGAACAAAATTCTATTTTCTAGGATTTTTTTATCAATTCTACTGACGATTGAAATGGTTTAATGTTGATTAAGGGGGAAATTTAATTTTTTCATCAGAGAAACTCATGCGCACCTCCGCACCATGTGTTATAATTTTGAATTCTATTTTTATCACTCGTCGCTTGTTGCAGTAAATGCTGGACCTTCCCAAAAGATAATGACGTACGCTGGGTAAATTGATGCACAAAAGTGGGCAGTAATTAAATGCATTCATCAACGTTGATTGCTTGTCTTCAATCTGCATGACAATGGAAACATAAGAGGCTTTTTTGATGTAATCTTTTAACGAGATGTCGAGTTGTGTGTGGGGTCAAAATATTTGTTTGGTCCACACAGCGTGCCGTGCCAGGGAGTCTGTTTACGTATTTCTATTTTTAATTCAGAAATTTTCCACCATTGTCCCATGCAACAATAATATTCATATAGCAGCACTGTAGCCGCATGGGAATCTGAAGTGGAAACTTTGGGAATTTGATTAGATCCAGATAATTCGCGTCTCGTTTTGGTACTCATGACGCGTGACGGTGCATGCTTAATAATGTTGCTGACGTGCGAATATGTTGTAGCTGTAAGTGGTTCTCATGTTGGCGGTGGTCAGTAACGATTTTTTAATATTAATATTCTGTTACGTGTTTTCGCATACATGAATAGGGCTTAATGTCAACCTGGTGGTGGTAGGTATCTGAGAATTAATAGAAGCACGTGACGGGAGTATGATAATTATTGACAGAAATGAATGATCAGGAAAATTGACCGATACTATCCTATACTAATTTTGACATTTTTTGGTTGAAGTTGAACAAAACCTTTTATCAGTAAAAGGTTAATAAGTGCATGTTTCATTTTTAGCAGTCCATCTGAAAATGTATGAAAAGTCAATTATTAAGATAATCCATGTTTGGATACCATTTAAGTTTTAACATTACACAAGTCAGCTATACAAAAAATACTAACTAATTTTTACGCTACCTGCAAAAGGTCATGAGAGGAAATGATGCCTTTTACAATGCAGAACTCGTGGAGTGACGCCTTTTTGCAAGGATTTAGCCCCTTTACTTCGGCAATCTGGTTCGTACTATCAATACAGGCGTAGAAAAGGGCTGTCAGTTTTGTAAATAATTGCGATGTCATATTACTCTTGAAAAAATGTTGCGCCTCATCTTTTTTGAGCGTACCGTCCTCCGCCATCTGACAGCAAAAATTCAGTGCTTATTAGGTGTACATGATATATATGCATGTTACATTGTACAATTTTTATGTTGAAATATTTCTGAATTGAAAAATTTGCCAGACAAGACTGGTTTTGGTGCTTAAACTAAACTTACAAGGCCTTCGGCTTGGTACACGCAGTTGGTGAAACACTGAAAAAAGAACCATACAGTATCAAAGTAGTTGTTTGAGGTTTGAAGAAACAACAATATAAACTTGCAAAACTGATTTACCTAATGGTATCACGTATGTGTGGACCAGCTCCCAGCCACAACTTACGTTATCATCAAAGTCAAAGGTTTCGAGCGTCGCACTAACAGGATAATGCTCTACAATCTTGGCTTCCTCAATCGGATTGGTTTTGTTGCACTCGTTACGTACTCTAACTCGCATATCTTCGTTTTCAAAAACAATTACACATTCTTCCCCACCACCTTCATGTGCAACAGCGGTCAAATGAAGAAATGCAAAACTGTACACCAAAAGGAGGGCGATTTCTGAGACGTTGGGGATAAGCCCGTGCCAAGAAATTGGTAAAGGTTTCGACGATGTTTTCGTAACGAAAAAGGAAAATTGTGGTGTCATTTTTTGGCTAAAACTTTTAACGAGTTTAACTAACTGGTGACTCTAACGAGTTTGGGCAAACCGACAACCGTTTTTGTCAGCTTCTCTGACTTCGTGAACAACATTTGACGCGATCAACGTTCTCGTGTCCTCGTATTCAATGCCAATGTCAGAAATTCTAGAATATGTCGCTGCGCTAACAAAGTACAATAATTCAACAATAAATGTACCTCACGAAAAATCAGTGTAGGAAAATGGCACAGCTTTGCAATGAAAATATCCCAATTTTCTAGCTTGCATGCAGATGATTTTTGGGTTAACGCCGTGGCATTTCCTGTAATTATGATCGATTCATTAATAGTTTATATGCAAAAAGTGACAATCATTTTCACAGGGATATTTTTCGTTAAACGCTCATTTTAATAATAATTAATCAGTCTTTAGAAGAACTATCTAAACCTAACATATGCTTGATATAGCACATATTAAGTTGCTCTAAAAAAACAAACATGAGTACAGTAAACGGTGCCTGTTTCGCAAAGTACGGCAGAAATCCTCTCCACAAAACAAAAAATCCTTCGCTTCGAATAGACTTTACAAGCACGTCAAAGGAACCAGTATACTCGTTTCCTCGCATGTACTGAAGCCGCGTCTTCACCAAATCTACCGGCATGCTGGCGATTGTCGTTGCGAAGCCGGAAATCAAGCCAGCAACAATGGGCAGGGATATACTTTCTGTACTAAAGTGACTATGACGTACAAGACTTTCTTTGGCTTCTGAGTAAGTAACCAACTGAGCGACGTTCACTATCATTGCTCGTCCCATGGTCGGCACTGCTCCACGCCATAAAATGGCGACCCCTTCTTCCTGTCGAATTCTTTTGAGTGCGTCGAAAATGTTGTGGTAGTACCGCCGCTGATCTGGTGGTAGCTGACCGTCAGTGGTCATTCGGATTAA
>JAHZNB010002205.1:0-12212 GCA_027744295.1 Callyntrura guangdongensis | reverse complement strand
TTTATTTTTACACGTACCGAGACATAATGTATAAGTTCTCGGAACGCAGGAAAGATTTAATCCAGGGCACAGCACAGTGTAAAGTTGGATCGGTTTATAAGGATGATACCTACGTCTACGCATGCGCACCGCTAGAGAGAACTTGTAGGGATGATGGAAAAATTGGGAAAATTGCTTGTTGGCTAATTTCTGATCTTTTTATAATAAAATGCCTATATTGGGCTCGTTACATGTCATGTGCTTATTCATTTTTGTTTCAATCGACAAGTGTCTTCCCACATGGAGGAGTATTGATTAAAAATTCATTTAGTGGCAGTGTGCTGATGGCGGTGTAGTATACATTGCTAAACAGACTTTTGATTGTGTTGGTACGAAAAAAATGCGTTTTTGCCGTTGGTCGGGAAGGACTTTGAAAAAAGTTATTAATCGAAATATGAACAGTGGTGATAATAGAGGTAGGTAGTGAATATAAAGGCATTGATACATTTTGTGAATGATTGAGCTTCTAATTTCTCAAACAATGAAAAATGCTCTGCGCTTCCATCAATCTAGTAGTTGTAGTCGTGGCTAAGGTTCCTCTGCTTTTGTACTCATTGTCAGTGGATTTCTTGCACACGTTGAACATGTGCACAACAGACAAACACGACGACAGACATACACAATTACATCCTGAATAATCAGAGAGAAGCTGGTTTGCTGGTGCTGTTGGAACTATTGTTATTATCATTATTCAGGCGTATTCAATTCCATTTTTGCTTCGTCTTATTTAACCTTGTCCCAGGCCAAAGAAGTTACTTTGAAAAGTGATTTGAGCAGACAGAGTATTTCTAATTGCATACCTACACCTACAAAATGAGTTGTTCATGTTCCCTGTTACATATTTTACAATGTAAATAGCGCATACATTCCCTTTACGTGACGGATCCTACTATGAACAACTTTTATGGAAGTCTTTATCAAAAATATTTAAATTAGAGTTGTTATCAGTGCATCAATGCACAATAAATTTTAAGACTTTTTTGTCACTTGTGCCTAAAAAATGTTATCTTGCATTGCAGATGTGTCCGGGAGGGGACCGGCCGTCCGCATATTTATACATGAACTTTGCACATCTTAGACAACGTCTATTTATTTTATTCCAATCAAATGATGAAATGATGATGATGAATCAAATGAAACTAAATTTAGTTAGATTCAGCATAAGTGTCCGGGGTTTCAGTATTAGTATACAGATATTGTGTAAGCTTCATTTTTAACAAATGCTCTCACGAAGCGATCCCCTAATTGTCATTTGACAGTTATAACGTTTTGTAGTGCATGCATGTAACCGTTATTAATATCGTTATTATACGTAAATGAATCCTTCCTAATTTAGAGTTTACGCACGCGCACTCACGCGGTCACTGTCATGCGGATATCAAGTGTACTACCTGAAACCAAACTGTGCGGAATGATGAATCCATGTTACGGGTTACCCATGCTCGCGATCTAAACTGACTGTTTCATCATCTTAACTGCATATTAGAATTAGATTTTCCTTTTGTTTATGAAAACTAAGTATAAAGTTTCCATTTGATTGATTGTACGAGACGAAGAAACCCTGCAAAAAAGTTGTGACTTGTGATAGTCATTGTTTTTGGGTATATTGCATTGCCAATTAATTTGCAAGTAAAAACGTGGTTATTTACGAGCATTCCCTCCCATTCTCATTCACATGAGTTATACAGAAAAACGATATAGCCAAAATGTGATTTTGATTAGCTGCAACTTTAACGCTAAATTGTCGCCATAAAATCGGAAGATTGGTTTTGAGAAAAAAAACTTTCTGTTTTTAGAGAGTGTTGAAGAGACATTAAATTTGCATATAAAGTTTACTGACACATAAAAAGACAAACTACTGCACCTTTTTTATGTAGGAAAAAGATAAAATTATTTGCTAATCTAATTTGGCATTTTTTATCTGCTGACATCCCAAGAACCCGGAAAAATTTGGTTTTTATACGTTTATGTCAAACGTACACAACTGTGAGGGACAAGCGCGATAAAACCACAAGTTGCGACATTATCTGTTTTGGTTTTGTTTGATAGCCGCGTTTTGTAAGGAGCTGTGTTAGGTTTACAAAGAAACATTCTCAAGTGTTTGACAGCACTTGCCTGTACAGAGAAACATGACAGCGTTACATTTTGAGGAGCCTCCACACACTATTTTTCTCAATGGGGCGAATCAACAGATTGTGTAGTAGGGGATGTGGAAATGAATCGGTAATAGCAGGAGTAGTAGTGAGTAATGACATATAATGAAATGCACAGGTTGTCACATTTGTGATAGCATGACTGCTGCTGTGTTAATCGCTGTCTTTCAAGAGAGTTTTTTTCCTTTTAGCTGTCACTTGTACACTGTCTTGTATGTTGACCATATTATTACCAGCAAAACGGATTATTTCCGTTATATCCCTTGACCACTTTTTCATCACGGAACATACTTGAAGCTCTGTAAAGTTACAAAACACTGTTTTGTTCCCTGTCGTTTTTATAGAAATGTCGGCCGTTGTCCTTTATGGATTTGTATATAATGGAACATACTTGAAGCTCTGTAAAGTTACAAAACACTGTTTTGTTCCCTGTCGTTTTTATAGAAATGTCGGCCGTTGTCCCTTATGGATTTGTATATAATGTTATCTGTCATTCTTTTTTCTTCTACAAATTGTCTTGCTGCTGTACTGATGACAGACCGCAAGTGAAGAAATCTATTTCAGATTGTACAATATTCTGTCAGGGCCACATTTCATTAAAAAATTGCAAGTTGACAATTTGACTAATTTTGCCGTTTTAGTAATCGATCAACTGGCAATTTTTATGAAATAGGGTTCTGACAGAGATTTTTTGCAGCGTAGAAGCGTATGTACGATCAGTAATAGAATCGTCAAACAAAGAGAAAAATTTCCATGCACACATATCCGCATTGCATAACTACTACCACATATGAAAACCAATAAAGTGTCAGGTTATTATCTTGCTGTGATAAGTTATAACACACACGCTTACATTTTACAGTACCATTAACATTAACTTTTAGGATTGTTCTCATCGTATTCACTGTCGATTTCCCATTCAAGATGATGATGCACATTATAATATAATATGCAAATCAATAGGGAACAGGATACCTACTTATATAAAACGAGCAGCAACAACAATAACAAAGCAAAACACAAAATGTGTAATTTGATGTGAAATGTGAAGTTCAACAACGCAAACGTTGATGATGATATTTTTTACAACTTTTTTAGCTGGTAGGAGTTTTGCATTATTCATCATCATCATCACCAGCAACATTTTAACCTTTTCAAAGGAAATTCTCATGGACAATGTCATTCAAATTAATTTAACCGTGTAAATAACAACGGATAAGTACAGGACTTGTATGACACCATCTTTGTGAGCAAATATGGTATCTCTCAAGCATTAGGTATCTCTCAAGCGTTATGTTATGAAGTTATGACTATGACGTATACCTAACTGGTCATGTTACGTCAAAACGGGGAAAAAGTGCTTAAGTTTGATATTTCAATGCGAAGGTTTTTGCAGAGAATCTAATGAGTTGGGATTGAGAATCAAAGAAAAACACTACCGGTGTGATAAGTTCCAAATTAAAGTAAACTGCTATATTATTAGGTAATGATACCGTTACGCGATATAAAAATTTCCTTTACTGTAAATACGCATCATTCGCACATTATCAAAATGCAAACAAAAATACGCACACTTTTTGCAAAGCAATTCCAAGGTTTTGTTTTTACTTGCAACTATGCCGTGTGTACCGTAAGGGTTTTTTGTTGGTGGTAACAACTAACTCTCAAGTCAAATCACTGTTCAAAAATTACACCAGCTGGTTGATTTGATTCAACCTGAATTATGTGTAAAACCCTTCTTTTGAACAGTAGACCCTGCTGCTTGTGAGTGTGCACAGTATCGTTAAATTTTACTCCGGCAAAGACCTCCAATAATTATGTAAAGTCAAGATCAATGCCGTTTTCCTACCTTTAAAATGGGAAACGAATAACGAGAGGAATGATTTAGTTTAGTGTGGTCGTTGTTGTAAAACGGTGAATGGATAAGGAAGTACTAAACAAAACTATCAATGCCTCTTGCCAATTAGTGTTCAATACATTTATTGGACTTTGAGAGGTGCATTTAAGTAAATATTTATGATTAAATTTACTGCAAGTTCAAAATCACTTTCGGAAGAAAAATATGTATGCAATGCATTCTTACCACACACACTCATGCACGCATCTACGCTTGGTAAAATGCAAGGTCGTTGGTCGTTAGTCATTAACAATGTACATCGTTCTGGCGAGTATACATCGAGAGTGTACGTGTGTGTGGATTTTTTCAAAAAAGCTAAGCCAAAGCTCGACATTGGATTTATCGTGAAAAAATAGATGGAGAAATTAAATAATTTTTCTAACGTCCCCTATCCCCTTTTCAGGATCATTAGCTGTCGTTTACTGTTTATTTAATACAACAACACGCCATGTCGTGCGTAGCTTCCGCCGGCACTACTCCTGTCATACTTTAGCGATAATGGGCAATAGAGACACACCATTACAATACAATAACTTTTAAGAAGACAACATGCAATATTGTAAAAGTGCTATAGCCGTAAAATTAGTGGATGCATACGATTATTGTGTAAAAGATGATGAGGTGCATTATTTATAAAAAAAATATATGAGAGGGAGAGGGATGGTAAATGGGTAACGATGAAATTGCACTTTTTCCTTGTGGAAATGCTGCTGCTGCTGCTACCCTTTGAGTGATGAGATAACGACTTTATTTAGTTATTAGATAGTAGCAACCACGTTAATAAGTAATAATAATAATAATTTTTTTCTGTTGAAATTTTTCTAAAGGTCTTCGTCACTTTGGGATCCGTGAAGGAAGAGGAATTCCAAAGAACAACAGTAGTAACACAGCCATAAAAATTCTCATCGTCAGTTGTACAAAATATTGAACGAATGTACAGCTTGAAAAGTGAAGAAGTAAAAAAAAACACTAACAAAACAACGCCAGAGTAGTGTGTAGTAGCAGTAATTCAACAGCAACAACAATAGGAGCTCATGGATTGATAATATTATCGCGTTATTATTTGCAACCATAAAAATATCCGCAAATGATTTGACTATAAACCCTCACAGCCAATGACTAAAAAAAGTTTTTATTGACGCTTCGTTCCTGATGTGCTAGTTTGTAGTAATAATCTAAGTATAATGATGTCCAAGTTACTAACAATGATGATGATGGCTGATGCCGACAGTGGTGGTGATGATGATGGAGGCAGAAATGGTGTTGTCGTTATTAACACGAAGCAATGTCATCGTCGTCACTGCTAACAGAGCCCCTTTCATTCTCACCGCAGTTTTTCCAACGTTCTTATCGACTTGTACAAAAGTGATGAAAAATTGATGACAAAAGAGAGGAGGGACAATAATAAAAATAAAATAACTTTTTATTATGTGTTGTTACTGGACTCAAACACATCACGACATCCGCCACAGTGGCTACGTTATAAAGGACTTTGCCTTAGAAAGCAAATTAATATTAATAATAATAATAACAATAATAATACGTGATCTACCGTCACCGTCTAATCATTCACGTCGTTGTCGTCGTCTTCGTCATTACACTTCTTCTTCTATTCCCTGTCGTGGAATAGGCATTCATTATTTATTTTCTGGGAAGGATCGGGAAGGGATGCCAAATCCCTTGAACAGCCAGCCGAATGAGTGAACGCAAAGAGAAGACAATGCTAAAATGGCTAAAACAGAAGCCAACTCATGGTCATGGGGGACTGCCTATAGAGAAGATCACAGATGACCCATTGGCCACTATTCAAGTTCATCCTCACGCGAAAAAATCCAAGAATAAATCCAATGAGATATATGCTGTCAGCAGGTGAGAAAATCTATCAACGGCTTTCCCATCAAAAACTGCTTTTTTTATTGTGCACCAGACCTCACCTAGAGAGTAATGATTATATGATGGTGGTAATGTTGTAACAAAGGGAAGAAAGGTTCAAGTAGTGAGATGCACTTGTATAAGCATGGGAATGGGAAGGACTGTATTATTCCGCAACATCTCTATTTAACGCATGGAGTGTGGCGTAATGGGACATGCGACACAGCCCTCGCTACAGTTATGAAATACCATTTTTATGATTTTTGCTCCAAGTTATGCATATTTGCTTCTACTCATATTTTGAAGACGTACTTAATTAGTGTCGTATTTTTCTCTATCCCCAATCATAACAAGTAGTTATATAAGCTTAGGTGGTACTACTAACAATCAATTACAACCCCTTAATTGAGTCCACACAAAACAGCCACATTCCAATGATATGCGGTTGCAGTAAGGTAAAGTGCAACATTAAAATGGTATCGACAAAAAGCACACTTTGAGACGCGTGACTCCTTCTTGTTTTTGTACATTCCCACTATTACACTGGCTGATTAAACCGTCCAAAAAAGTTGCTGCCCATTGTCCACATTGTTTAAATGACAAACACCTACAAAATGGCAATGATGAATGCATTCCTCACCCTACCCCATGCCCTACACAGTTTGGTAGCACCTATTATTACAGCGTGTCAAAACACGATGACTACAATGACCATAGGTGCTACTGGTGGTTACTGGCTACTTTGTTATCAAGTATTTTTATAAAAATTATGGTTTTATGACTTATGAGGGTTAGTGGTAGTAGTAATGACATGGTACTACGACTACTACTACTGCTTTACTTTTTTTATGGTTGATGGACATCGATCGTCGTGATGATTTTTTTGCATGCTTATCCAAGTCCATGAATCATGCGTCGTGCGTATGTATTTTATGTAGGAGCTTTTATACCACCACCTTTATAACAGCCAGTTGCTTTATCTCTGCGTTTTGCACTTTTTAACCCGCCTAATGAGTTTATCCGTTTATTTATTGTTTAATACGTAACACTGATAAAGTATTATACGTAATAATAATGCGCATTCCAACAGCTTCACATGCCATTGAACTGTCGTCGTGTCTGAACTTTTAAGATATTAAGTCATTCTTGGTATAGCGTTATGACGTGTAAAAATGGCTCGCTGCCCAAACATCTCTGGTGATTTTCAACACGGTGTAGTAATAATAAATTCAATTTTTATATGGAAGACCTCAACCAAATAAACGCTGTTTATATGTTGCGAAATTACGACAGGCAACACAGCACCTAGCTCAATGTTTATTTTCTATACTGATTATTATTATGGGTGATAAAGGCTCATTTATGATCACTATTAATATTCATTACGAAATTTGTATGCTTTTCTTTCTTCCCACAGGGTTAATCCTCTATTTGAGGAGGAGGACGTAAAGGAGGTCTTCTCTCCAGGTGGGAATTCCGGCAGCTCAGGGTATGACAGTGGCAGTGGGCCCAGCGATGATGATTTTCCGCTGATGCACACTGTTGCTTCGGATCTGAAGGACTTGCAGTTAAATTTATTGGGTCGACTTGCAAGTCCATCTACAGTGGCAGCGGCTACAACAACCACCACATCCTCCTCATCAGCAAAACATCCACAGCTTTTCATCAACACCGAGAACGATGTGATTCACCATGAGACAGCCATTGTTGGCCCTAATGGTCGTCCCATCCTTCAAATTCTTGAGCAAAATCCAACATATGTGAAAAGTATTGCTCTGGCCGTTGGCAACAATGGTAGGAAAAGACCCTTGAGTCCTATCTCTGAGTCATCCCAGCAACAGCAAAATCATCATCATGTACCTCCACCGCCGCCGCCACTAAATTTGCCCAGCTCGAAACTTGTCCATTCCTCGCCCATGCTGTCCAAATATAACCTGAGTACCTCTGGAAGCCTTTACAATAAAGATGCCAAAACAACCCTGAGTAGTAGTGCTAATAGTAAAAATAGCAACTACACCACAATTGACTCGATCGGAGCTGCCAAATTAGTTAAAAAGGACCCACAGTACGTTCGCTCCATTCGGATTGGGGGTCCCACTAACTTTGCCAATAATACGGCCACAAAACGATCCATTTTAGAAGCCAATCGACGATTTTCCTCTTCGTCCTCGTCTACCTCTAGTGGGGGAGCAACACCCTCTCGACGACCTTCAGTTACATTTGCGGATGACGTTGGTGCTTCTGCCGGCAGCAGTCGTCCCAATTCCCGGAAGCCCTCCATGGAACAAGACTCCATTGTCACCGAGTCCCTGTTGATGATGACCAGCGTCGGGGGAAATGATCCCGCTCGACGATTTTCCAATACCAGTGGCAGCTCCAACTCTCGCAAAACCTCTGTTTCATCGTCCCAGTCAAAAAGTCAAGATGAAAGTAGCAGTACCGCCACTACTGAGACTGAGAACGTGTCCTCTGAGCCAGACACAGTTGATCTTGAGGCGTTTGCAAACTCCTTGAGAAAGTCACGACCAATTAAGCAACCCTCCTCGTCCGCAGTCGCTGGCAACAGCAACAACAATACCAACAACAATGGCACAGCACACGGAAGCAGTTCAGATGATTTGGATGAAACATCAAGTTCAAATTCGAACCCCAGTGAAGGATACGGCTCATCCTCGCCTCCAAATGACAGGCGAACAACTAACGGCGCCGTTGGAGAGACCTACTTCACCCCCGCCAGCATCACCAGCTCCACGGATTCATGCTAGTAAAAGTCATAAATCCCCTTTTGGCGGAATTGCTGACCACTACGCAGCTGCGAAAGAGATTGCCAAAGAAATCGAGTCGTACTCGAATGGTTCGGCGAAAGCCAGTACGAAGAAAATTAGTAAGTATACCTGACTAAAATGCAGAATAACTTTAATAACTATTCACCATATGATTGCCAAAGAAGTCCAAATGTCCAATTTTAACCTTTGCCATAAATATATCAAAAGGAAATTTCCTTTTTTATGAGGTGCCTCTATCCACGACGATATAAAATGCTGTTATCAGTTATTGGGATGCTGATGAAGATAATAATGATGCCGCGGCATGGGGAGTTTTTGCTACTGAAAACTTAATCAAACTCTGTATGAGCTCCGCGTTAGGTTGACTTACTCTACAGGAGGTCCCTTGCTATAGTTGTTTACGGCTTGATTTACAGAATATCATGCAGATCATTACACACAGCAGCCAAAAATAATGTCTTTTTTATTTAAACTCAAACTCATATGAAGTTTTTCCGCTCATCACCACGAGGAGAGTATAGGTCACTTATTCAAAAGATCAAACAGAGCGATAGCTAGTTACTTGTGTGCACGCATATATTCATTTTTTCTCTCTAGCGAACTATTTTTTCCCAATTTGGCAATTTTAGTCAGTCATGCAAAAAATGAATAAATTTTGTTTCATTTCGCCTTGAAAGAAATGCCAATAATTTTGACATTGTTCGCCAACTAGAATATATAGAAGCTGTCATTGTGTCAAAAAGGGAAAAAGAGAAGTAATAACGTTTTCTGTGTACCTGATAATGATGCTATTTTCATTATAAAGTGAGTAGGTACCATCCAGAGAGAACTTTATTGAAGCTTGGCTGGTACTTAAGTCAAATCTAGGGAAAACATTAAATGGTTATAATAAGCAATTTAAAAGCATTCAAAGCTCAGCTATTTTTTGTGACATACTAGAACCAAATTTGGCATCAGAACAAAAACTTTGTACATTTTTGTTCTTGTACCAAAAAAGCGCAAGAGTATATTTTAATTAGAATTGCCAGTTCCACGTAAATACCCCTCAAGCAGAGTTGTTATTGTTGTTGCCGTTTCCAAAGGTCAACTTGATCCTTGACAATGAAATTCGTCTTTTTTTCACCAGCCAAATAAACGAGCGTTTTTCTTATCCTCTTTACAACTCTTTTGCGTGCCATACCTACCTAGTCAATTGTCTAATCAATTGAGTGTTTTATTTTAAGCTTATAATCGAATTTAGCAATTTAGCATTTGTAAAGACAGTTTTTTACTTGTTTCTTATTGTATGTTCATGTGTGTGCGCGTGTGCTCAAACACCAAAGTGCCATGCCAAGCGGTATGAAATAAAAAACAAAACTGTTCGTAAACCTTGCCATTTTCAAAGGAACAATAAACAAAAACAAAAGCGGCAAGGGAGAAACAACGTGTGTGCCTACACCACACACATTTTTCGTGCGTCTTCATCGTCGTCGTTGTCGTCGCCAGTTGCAAAAAGTCATTTTGACAATATATGCTACAGTTATTAATTTAATTTATTCTGATGTCATTGTGACAACTCAGACTTGAGACTTAACGTGCGTTCGAGAGATAAAAATATGATGGCATTATCATGTTAATAATGTGGAGGATGATGTTTGATTCATAGAACTCATAGAATGGTTTTTGTTAAAGACTCATTATCATATCGACTATCAACCGCCGAAAGAAAAGTCGCGTTTGATACCAAGTAAGTACCATCTCAGGATAATATGTAAATTGGAGACCCTGAGAACGCGTTGTTGTGGAATTTTTTGCTGACAAAAACTTTATGACGTATGAACGTATGAAGCAGCGGCGGTAATACTTTTAATACGATGCATTTTCAGTACCAATCGCCAATTATAAACTAACTACCACTATATTCAGTTAACACTCATCATCATTATCATCATCATAACTGCTGGCAAACGAAATGATATGGTCAGAGGAGAGAGAAGATAAACAGCAGAGGTACTGAAGCATAAGTACACTGACGACTGCCGACTGGACTCATATGATTATCATAACGACGATGATGATCATCATGATGACGATGATAAGTCTACCTATATATTTATATGTTTATCTACTTATTGTTAGTAAGTGAAGCCTACTCATAGCATTCCTGCATTTTAATTGAACACTCACTATATGTAGCTATATGTGTAGTAGCGCAAAAGCAGCAGCAGTTTGTAATAAAAAATGAAAAAGCTGTTTAGTCTTTGGGGCGAACATTGTTGATCATTAGGTGATTATTGAAGTTACGGCAGTTGCAGATAAAATTCATTAAAAATTTAAGTACTATCATGTAACTGTCAACTACATCCTGCTGCTGCTACACAGTCGTTACTCCATGCAGTATGTAAGTAGCGTTGTAAAATTTTCTACGATTCCATGTTCTATTCACGGCTTCTCTCTTAGCTGGACGCATAATATGCATAATATTTACGTTTGGCTGACAGGAAAAAATAAAAAGTTTTTTTTTTCACTTGGAGCACCTGTACATTTAGATAGAGTTATAGGAAAGGATAGGAGCAGACCGACCACACAATTGCAATGCATACAAATTTATTCATAAGTAGACTCGTTGACGTTTATTTGGAGACATGTACCAAAACAGAGGTTGTTTTTCTACGCTGCGCTGTTTTTCTTGCTACCTACAACCTACCCCTCTCCCTGTTGAATTACGAGTACGTAATGGACCGTTAAGAATTACAACGTAAAAAAGACTGTTATTGAATGGATAAACTTAGTTTGTCTAAAGTGAGCAATTAATTCCAAGAAGTAAAGTATCAATACTATTGTGAGTTAAATGGAACCGTTTAGCAGGGAGTTTTCCAAGGTAGGTGTTGCGGTACGTGGTAGGTAGATGCTTATAAATATTTTGCAGATATGTAATGGGCATACATTGTTGTACCGGTAAGGAACAGGAACAGGGAATCAAGTTCCGAATAAACGTTGGTCCCTCCCAGAACAATAGCTTGGTCTTTGATTATTTTGATTGCTCTACAATTATTGACACAAAAATAATCACATGGGGCTGGTTTATCGTGGTTTATATTTATTAAAGAGTAGGGATTATTCTTCTGTAAATATGTTTTTTATGGATGATAATGATGATAGTGGTGCAGAGTGCAGACCAAGGGGCTCGTATTATTTTGTATGCACGCGTGCAAATTAAATTGCGGAATTGCGGTTAATTTATAATCTGCCTACTGAAAGCGGTTAATCAAATCATCAGTAAATTTACAAGCTAGTAATAATCATCATAAAAAAACAGAAAATTAGTGGGTTTGCTGCAGTACAGATGAATAAATGCACTGATTAGGTACCAACCAAAGCGAATGAAACTTGAATATTACAAGCGAGGACCAACAATTTTAGTGTTAAAGTTTCGTCTAGTGGACAGTTTTGCAAAATAAAGGATGATTCTGAACTCTGGCAGGC